>CM016722.1:41337597-41533714 GCA_005771605.1 Scutellaria baicalensis
AGAAGCCATAGCTCCCGTTTAAGGGCCTCAAGTTCAGCCCATCTTCATCTTTGTCTTCTGATCCGCCGGCCCGGTTGTCGTGATCGGGCTGCAGCCCGATTTGGTTGGAGGGTATGAGGGTTGGGAAGGCGTTGAGGGTTTGGTCGGAGACGGTGTTTCCATGGCAGCTTGGGTTGAACTGTTCGTCCAATCCGCCCATCTTGTTGATGTTCGATGGGATTAATGGAGAGGTGGAGAAGGGGAATTTGGGGTTTGATTGGAGGAGGGAGGTGAGGAGAGGGTTTGGGAGGTTGAAAATGTTTGAATTCTGCGTGATCGGAAGGTGGTAGTTGATGGAGGGAGACGAGCTGGAGGCAGCGGCGGTGATGGTGTTTGTGGGAGAAGAGGAGCTGAGGAGGGAATGCGGCGGCTGGATTTTATGGGGGAAGGGCCGGCGGAGGTAGGGCGGCGGCTGGGCGGCGTCGGATCGGCTGGAGAAGAGATCGACCCTGCTTCTCGGGAAAGATGAATTGGTGAAGGGCGGAGCAGGAATTCACATTTCGGTGAATTCCTGAACCATGGCTCTGAAATTGGTGGTGTCTGTTGTGAGAACAGTGGTCGGAGCTCTTCTTGATGCTCTCGACCGTTTCTTCGGGATGCGCGCCTGATTCTGCTGCGGCGGCGCGGCGGCGGCGGCGTCGGGGAGAGGCGGCTGGAAAGGCGGCATGAAGGGGGAGGAGCCGGGGAGCACGGAGCTGATGACGTCATGGGAGACCGGATTCGGGTCGGATCTCAGGGAAGTGGTGTTTCTGGGCCAGGTTGAATTGAAGTTGGGGTTTTGGTGGAGTTGGAGGTAGTTGGAAAGCGGGTCGAAGAAGGAGGGCGGCGGCGCGGCAGGGATAGAGCCGCCGGACATGAAGGCGGAGACAGAGTCGGCGGCGCGTGAGTCGTACTCCTCGTCAGCGCCGCTGGAGGACTGGAGGCTCCCACTGTTGCCAGAATCCATATCTCTCTCTCTCTAAAACAAGAAAGAGAATTGTGGATGGAGAAAAGAGCAGGGCTCAATAAAAGAAGGAATAACGTAGGATGGATGGGTAGACAGAGATATGGAGAGAGGGATTTGAAACTCAGATTTCTCTCTTACTTATTACAATAATATTAATCACCATTAAAATAGAAGCTGCCGTACAAATCCATCACAGATCATTCCAAGAATTTCAGAAATTATTACACCCACGCCTCTTCTCATCTCCAAACACACACCTTCGCTCTTTACTTTCCAAGAACAAACTAAATCACAAACAATCCATTAATCTCTCGCTTATCTTTTCATTGCTACAAGTTTTCATGAACTAGGGTTTCCTTTCACCGAGAGATAGAGAGAGAGATAGAGAGAGGGTTGAAGCTCAGGTTTTGGCACTAGAAAAAGAAAAGGGAGGCAACTGTGTGTGTTATAGAGAGAGAAATCTAAATCTTCTTCTTTTTTTGGTGAGGAATTACAGTGTGAAAGATGAGAAGAAAATGTTAGAAAAATATCTGTAATAATTCGTGGGGATAAAAAAGCGGTAGAATACTAACTGCCAAATTAGAGAGGATGGTTGTTGAAAAGTATGAAAGAAAATTTTAGATATAATTGCATCATCTTTTGTGTCTCATGATATATATATATATATATATATATATATCACCTTTTATTTTCTACAAAACTAAATAATCCAAATAATAATTCACAAGTCAAATACTTCAATTTTATTTTTATCCTTTCTTAAATTGTATAGTGTAGTGTACATATTATTAGGTTAATTTCCTCCAGAAAAAAAAAGTACTCAAAAATGGGCGTGCAGGTACAAATTTCTCTCATCTCCATTTAATGTAATTTTGAGAAACAAATTTCCTCTAGTGACATCAATATATGATCATTCAAATTAATATTCTTTTTTAAAAAGGAACAAATTAATACATTTTTCAAACCATCTACTAGTATTATAAAACGAGTATAGTCATCTTATAAATCACAATTCACATGAGTTATAAATTCTTCTCACAAATTTGTTTTCATAAAAAGATTTTCTATAGTAGTTTTTAAATTTTAATTATGATGCTGCTTAGAACATCACTACAGTTTTCCATAGATTTGACCAAGTCAAAAGGGATAAAAAAAAATACACTTGGGATATTAATGAAGAAACCCACAAAAAATCGAGTTGGAATTATATCCTTAAACTATATATGTGTGTGTATTGTTATGAAATATAATATTCTTTTTAGTTGAGTTTTGTTTTCGAATTATGATATTATCATCATTCGTAGCATAGATACTGCATAATCTTGTAATAGTAATATTCTTTTTTGTCTTTAAATTATCACCAGCAATTTTCTACATTTAGATGAATTATATTTTCATAACAAATGGTACAATAATAGCCGTATTTTATGATAGAAAAGGATAGTTCAGATAGGTGTTATTATGTACTTTTTTAAATAAATGGATGTATCAGTTCAACAACACTCTTTTAAGTTCGCTGCAACCATCTTAACTACAAATCTAATTAGCTATCTTTCTTCACAAAAGTTTACTCACAAAATCTTTTGTGCATCAGATGCATGGATCCTAAATCAATGCACCTAATTCGACTCATGCGTGTACACGCTCCCATGCACGTCCCACGCACCCTCACGCGCTCCCACGCGCCTGAGTTGATGTGCTCGAATCCACTCAAATTCGCTCGTTAAGGATACCTTTTAGTTATGTTAAGGATATTTTTTAGTTATGTTAAGGATAACTTTGAAATCCTGATTCCAGGTTACATACCACGTTATGTTAAGAATACATTTTGGTTATGTTAAGCATACCTTTAGGTTATGTTAAAGATACATTTAGTTATGTTAAGAATACATTTCGGTTATGTTAAACATACTTTTAGGTTATGTTAAGGATACATTTAGGGATGTTAAGGATACATTTGAAATCATGATTCCAGGTTCCTTTGAAATCCTGATTTGATACCCTTAATTAGAATTCGCTCCAGGTCACATACCTTTACGTTATATTAAGGATATTTTTAGGTTATGTTAAGGATACATTTATGTTATGTTAGAGATATCTTTGTGTACAAAATGTGTAACACAACTATATTATGGATAAGATATCTCTAACATAATATAAATGTATCATTAACATAATCTGAAGGTATGTCTAACGTAACGTAAATGTATGAAATCTGGGCATAAATGTATCCTTAACATAACGTAAATGTATCCCTAAACATTATATAAAGATATCCTTAACATAACCTAGGTATGTCTACGTAACATAAATGTATGAAATCTAGACATAAAAGTATTCTTAACATAACCTGAAGATATCCTTAAATATTACATAAAGGTATCCTTAACATAAATAAAAGTCATGACCAAAATTTAAAAAAGGAAGCGCGAAAAAAAAAAAAAAAGGAAGCGGGTCGGATACCCGGATTCGACCCGATTGTATGACACCTGATGCACAAGAGACTTACTCTCTTTTTTTTTCTTAATATTAATATTTTATCTACACAATCAAATAACTTCGATATATCAAAATTATCATTTATTAATATATGAAGTACGTTAAAAATAATGGAATATAAAACGTAAAGAAGGATTCGAAGTGGAATGTCTCATTCCTTGTATATGTTATATTTGTCTTTTTCCATATTTGTAATATGTACGTGTAGCTATATAAATTACATGTTAATATATGCACCTAATTATGACACGACTACATGTTAGTTTGTTTATAAGTTTCTACTAGAACTTTGCTAGGGTAAACAAAAATAAAATTTAAATACGATGAGGGGAATCGTAATCGAACCTGATCATCTGAAGCGTGGGTATTAGATAATTTGTGATTTCATTCGTATGAACATTGACCAAAAAAGACCTGATAATAAAGATTCATTCATTCATCCAAGATAAGTTTAATTATCTATATATTCCGATTTTGTTCTTATAAGTATCATGATTGTCTATATATTTAGTCCTAAGAATCTATCATATTTCAGTCCAATTTTTTGGTCGGAAATTGTTACATGTGATGCACGTGAACCCTAAATTAATGGATTTATCAAGTGGTCTGACATGTTTACATATGTTGATCAATAAGAATTTGACACATATATTTAGCCACATCATTTTTGGGTCACCGAAATACCTCATTTAAGAGAAATTGAAATAAGACTAGACAAATTTTCAACATCTTGTGGGATTAAATTGAAGATTGTAGTAATTGTGGAATCATAATTTTAAAAAAAAAAAAAACTCCATTTTTATTAGACAAAAAATGAATATAACCATTTTTACTTCGAATTTATCCAAATTTAATTGAAGGGTCAATTAGGCCTTCCAAGAGAAGATATGATAATTAGTTGTGACGAGTATTTTGTCTAGCTTAGGCAAATTCAAGAATTAGTTAATTTTCCTCTAGATTTTTAGGCATTACAAGTTCAACCAGAGCTTTGACCTTTCTTCAAATATTTGTCATTTATGTGTGCATATATATCTATCTATTATCTATATAAAAGTATGGATATTTCTTACAAAATATGAAGTACCTAATATATCCCTACTAAAGATTTTATTTAAGGTTATAATAGTAATTTATGATTTTTAATATTTAAATAATTTTACATTATAATTTAAACCAAAATCATATAAAATTCTATTATGAGTAGGGCTTGATTATATTAGGACTCTAATTTACTATAGATTTTTTTGAATTTAATTTAATATAGATTGTATATCCTTATAAAAAAATTATTATTTAAGGTTAGTAGTAATATAATATTTTTGATTTAAAAAATTCATCCTTAACGTGCGACGCACGTGCTAATACTCGTGTATATATATATATATATTAATTTGCAAGTTGGAAAAATTTAAAAGGTGAATATAACAGTTGAACCTTCCACTCATGCTTTTTCATTAGAAAGTTTGTAATTAATTGTGATTTTATTTAATGTAATTCAAGATTCAGACATATATATACTTTCGGCAGGGCTCTCTAAAATATAATGTATAAGTAGTGTTATTCGCAGATACAACAATCCTAGAGTAAATTGTCGGAAAAAAAAAAACCATTAAATTAGGGCTAGGGGTCCATGTTGCTTCTACCAAGTGTACACGTAATGTCATAAAAGCAGGTGGCAATTTGCTGAGCTGTACTACCATCATACATACTTACAAATTAATTATATACTACTATATATATATATATATAAACACATTAATTAATTAATTGAAGTAATATTATACACACACCGACACACACACATATATGGACATAACCTAAATTGCCATTTTTATGGAGTTAAATTATTTATATGTCAACATGATCACCATTAATAAAAGGTTTAATGTGGATGTATAGATTCATATGAAATTAATCTAATAATAATACCTAATGTAGTTGACTCCAAATTAAACATAAATAACATCATGTCACACGCATGGGGGCCATTATATGGAGGCCATCATGAACATTTAGATATGATGGAATATGTGTGTATATATGGCTATGCCGGTGTTAAAAAAATAAATTTTGTATGAGATTGTTTCAAATATCATTTTATATGATCAGATAGATCAACCTTACATCTCACTTCCACATATTAATTTATAAAAATGAGTTGATAAATAGATGGACAGAATACATTTCACTGAAATTATGTGTAATACCTTCTCACATAGGGTTTTTTTTAGATTTTGAAAGATATGCATGTTGCTTGCTCCCTTAAAGAACTCCACAAGTTGCCACAGTATGTGGGTGAGTGAGAGAGATGATATGTGTATCGATAGTAGTGGGGCCACATGGCATCATATCATTGGTTCAGTACCTGAGTAGTCATCATAATATTGGCCGTTGGATTTGATCATGAGATTCTCCTTTTTGCTGGGTCATAATTCCAGCTCATATATATGATTATGCCCTTTTTGGCTACCTCTTGGAAAAAGTGGGGAACAGTGAAAACACAAAAGGACCAACTTCCAAGTTTCATAATCTATGAAGTTACCCTGTAAACAAGTCTTAATTGCAATTTCCACCCATAAATTCCTTCGAGAGTTTCATTTAGTCCTAATTAGTTATTCCCTAATCATGTCGTTTCAGCTCTCAAGATTGCTTGGTTAGTACTTAAGTTGTGGCCTACCTTTGTAACTATGAAATCATTTTAAAATATATGTAATTATTGCAGTGATTAGGATATGATTTGTAAGATCGTGCCCAGCTTATATAATTAAACAAATAATTTCGCCAAATAATTTTGAATCTTGTGAAGCCATCTCTCACACAAATATATATAATCATGTAAAACTAATTAATTTAAAAATCTAAAAATTGAAATTCATTAAACAATAGTATTAAAAATATTACTCTCTCCTATTCTTTTTATATGTCTTCATGAGCTCCTTCACCAAAATTAAGAAATAAATTTTCTTCCCAAATTAACCTTAATTAATACTCCAAAAATTTTCATTTTAACCTCCATAAATATTCTTTGAATTTAATTAATGGAGAAGTTGAAAAATGCATAAGGTCATTGTTGGTAAAAAAAATTGAAAAGACATATACTTTGAATATAATTCCAAAGGTTAAAAAGACATATAAAAAAGAATAGGAGGGAGTATGTTTCTTTTGAGTGAGTCTCTTGTGAGTTAAAAAGACATATACCTGAAAAGACATATTTTGAATATAATTCCAAAGGTTAAAAAGACATATAATTCCAAAGGTATGTTTCTTTTCCATGCACTCGGGTCGGATCCGGGTCAGAGGGGACTGCTCCTTTTCTATTTTTTTCGCACATTATTTTTGAAAATGTTCACGTACCAATAGATTATGTTAGACATACATTTACGTTATGTTAGACATACCTTTAAACTATGTTAAACATACCATTTAGCCCAGATTTCATACCTTTTTTTTTTTTTTGCCCTTAATTTTTGAATTTTGGCACAACTATGTTATGTTAGACATACATTTACATGGTGTTAGACATACCTTTGTATATAGTTAGACATACCTTTATATATGTTAGACATACATTTGTATATAATTAGACATACATTTGTATATGTTACACATACCTTTGTATATAGTTAGACCTACCTAATTTTGCTGAAATATTCTTTCACGAAAAAACAGCAAAAACACTTACGAAATTCGACATATGAAGATTCCAGAAATTTTCGTGAGGCCAAGTTTGGAGTGCACATACAAAAATTCCTGATATTGAGTATGTGGAGGTTAGTAAACATTTTCATGTAGTGCCTAAACATTTTCTTGTAAGAAATAACATTTAGAAAGTTTGAGGTTGGACATCATTTTCGTGTATGAGTTTACATTTTCGTGTAGTGCCTAAACATTTTCGTGTAAGAAAGAACATCCAGAAAGTTTGAGGTTGGACATCATTTTCGTGTATGAGTTTACATTTTCGTGTAGTGCCTAAACATTTTCGTGTAAGAAAGAACATTCAGAAAGTTTGAGGTTGGACATCATTTTCGTGTATGAGTTTACATTTTCGTGTAATGCCTAACATTTTCATGTAGTGCTTACACATTTTCTTATAAGAAAGAACATCCAGGAATTCTGAGGAAAAACATCATTTTCGTGTAATGTCTTATGATTTTCGTGTAGTGCCTTAAAGATTTCGTGTAAGATTTTCATGTAAGATGAAAATTTATGTTTTTTGCATGGAAAAATATGATACACACTTTTTTCGTGTAATATTAAAAATTCATGTTTTTTGGTGGAAAAATTCAATTTTTGTATGCGAAAATAAATCCGAGTTTCAAATTTGTACTTACCGGTCGGTTCTTTTACGTAAATCTTCCTAATACTCCCTCTGTCCCTTGCTATTTTGCCTACGTTGACCCGGCACGAAACCTAAAAAAAAATTGTTGACTTTGATTGAATGTGTTATTTTAATGTTTTTGAATGACAATTTTGTAATTTAAAGGTATAATTTGAGTGCAAATTTTGTAAAATGAAAGAAATTGAGGGATAAGGGAGTAAATTATTTTTTGGCATTTTTGGGCTGACAAAATAAGATGAGACAAATAAAAATGGAAAGTAGACAAAATAGAGCGAGACGGAGGGAATATATTTACTAAGGGTGCTAAAATTTTCCAGCAAATTTTTGAGTAAAATGGAGAATTTTGGAGTAAAATTGAGAAATTACCGATTGTTAAATGTGTTTCCATAAAAGGGGAAGTGAATTTGAATTAAAGGTAAATAGTAACTAACAAAAGAAAATCCAATTTATTACACTCGACAAAAAAAATTGAATCTATAGGATACAAATAGTACTTTGAAATTACATCCTTTAGTCACATCATATCATTTTTGTCAAAACATTAAAGGACAATTTGTGGTATTTTGGTCACAAAATATAAGGAATGTGGTAATTTTGTCAACTCTTATAATTTTGTGGTATTTTGGACAAAAATTTAACAAAATGTGCTACAGTGGACCATTTTCTCTTTTAATTTATGTCGTAAAAGTTAAGAAATACACTTTAGTTAGACCGTTACCTAACTCAAATAGATACATTTAACTCGTACACTTGATGTCGATTAGACATCACTAAGCTTACTTGCTTTGCATATATTCTACTTTTTGGCATTATTTATACGAACCATTCACAGCGATCTCAATTTAATTTCCATTTTGAGAGTCTAATTTAAATCATAAAGTTGGATAGAAATCTATATGATATATATAATTTTGAGGCCTTATTTATGTACAAGATTTTTGGTATATTATAAATTGTCATTGAGATTTGATTTATCATAAGTTGTTGGGAAATCGGGGTGTCAAATTGTTGTACCAGCTAGGCATCCCAACAACTAACATATAACTACTTAGAAATATTTTACAGAAAATCTGAAAATGTCTTAATATTTAGATATGAATTAAAACAAGTATTGTAAAGACGTTGGAATATTTCAGACAACTATTTAGGAATCTGAACTGCATTAAAATAGTAAGAATCGAGAGCATAAAATATAAACGACATATGTTGTCTCAAATGTTATGATGCTTACGATAATATTTTGAGTCTAGAAAGATCAAACAAACACAATAAGAAACGTGAAGATGATTATTTTGTATAATAGATTTAAGCTGATGTTTACCAGGTAATTAGCTCCTAATCAAATATAGCATGGACCATGGATAGATCTGTATTTTATTCATAGAAAAAAAAAAATCGACTTGAAAATAAAATTTGAGAGCCAAAAAATCAAAGTCCACCAAATGAAAGTCCTTAAACCATGTGGGGTGTCATAAAATATAATTTTCTTGTACTCCTATAGACAAACATTTTTACTTTCTCTACTTCCTTAAAAAGTAAAGTGTGTCATAACCAGGCATTTTCCATTTATGTTCTCTATTTTATTGAAATGTAGACCCATATTCTAATTTCATTTATATTGCCATTGCAAGATTTTAGATTTAGCTAAATCTTATCAATCATCCAAATTAACATACAATAAAATAACATATATTTTATTCATGAAATCTTTTCTCCATGTTCATTCACATTTGCCATATTGGAAAACATGTACATCTAAGCTCAAAGATATTATTAGTCCATTTGGGGTCCATTGCAAGGTCAAATAATGTGTATTATTTTAAATAATGAAAATGAACATAATTGAAATGTGGACTTAATTGGGGCAAGAGAAAAGACATATTCAAATTGTTGAATGGAAAACAGAAATTAAAAACACTGAGGGGTCAGTCAACATTAGTAATCTGCATTGGATCCGACTACCTATTGATCTTCAGTCTTGACACACCAAATTTATGAGCTTTGACTTTTTGTTACACGTTGACTTCTTTGTAACGTATTTTTCTTCAATCCTGATTATCAGTGCCCATGCTTTATCTATTGTGAACATGTCAGTATATATTCAATGTTGATATTCAATGTTGATGTGTTGAATATTCAACATATCTTTTTATATAATCAAGTGATGAAATAATTACATGTTAACGATGATCATAACAAGAGCTGTCATGTACATTTTTACCCCCATTTATACTGAAACCCACTTACACCTGTTATTGTTTCATCCAATTGAATTCAGTTTAGGGGTTATTTTTATATTTCTGTACCATAAGAATTTTTTTTCTTGAAATATAAAAATGCTGTGTCTAAAACTTTCTTTTAGTTCTATATTTACTATATTGTTTCGTACACATATGTTTGATAATCATCAAATTGTAGACATTAGATAGTTATTAACATAATGTAGGCCCAATACAAGACCAACATAAGAAGAGAACCAGGCAAATATAATCCGGATGGACCATTTCATAGACCTATCTAACCGAGTTATGCAGGCCCGATATGAAGCCCATTAAATCGGCCCTTTTGAACAATATCGGCGACGTCAGCTCTACGGCGTCGTTTGTTGCTTCGTGTTGTTCTTGAAGAAAAAGAAAAGCTCATTAGACCGCGTCTCAGGCTCTCAGCTAGTGGTATAAACCCTGATGAGTCCCTATCTTCTTGCAATTCCTGAATGAGTCCCTATCTTCTTGCAATTCCCGAAAATCAAAGCTGAAAAAGATGCCATTTTTGTCGCGAATTGTCTCCTCCTCCTCGAAGAACCATGCGGAAGCTTATATTCAATATTTCAGGCGGTAATTTTCCATTATATTTTGATGTTAAACAGTCAGGTTTAGTATATTTTAGATGAAGTTTTGATTCAAGTTCAGAATCCGCAGCTCATTTTGAATATGATTTGTGTATAGAGTTAGTTAATGCGCTTGTTTGATTTGTAATGAAGCTGCATTTTAAACGATGTCATTAGAGTTCTAATTTATTAGGAGTGTGCGACAAGTTAGTGTTTTACTATGGTTGATGGGATATATTGAAGAAGAAAATCAGTGTTTGATTAAGTGGAATATATTGGTTGGATTTCATCGGATTTTTGTTGCTTTATTAGAATGGAAATAATGATGATTTTAGTGTCTGTTATTTAGTCCTATGCATCAAGTATAATGTTGAGGAGAGATTTCATGCACATTAGTTTGGCCAAACATAGGGATTTATATGGAAGTTTTAGTTAGGTTTTATACGTAATGACCTTTGAGATTCTGGTTCGTAACCTGATGATTGGTTATTGAGACTACATGACCAGTTCCACTGTTGAGTGATGCACGGATGTGATCACAGCCTCACAGCTAGCCGAGACACAGTACATTCATGAAGTATTCATGTATAAATGCGAGACACTCCTAACCCAAAAATTTGATAATCTGGTGTAGAGACACTGCTCAAGCTAGTGTGGGCTTCTAAGAGATTGAGAAGAAGGGTATAGGGCAGGGAAACTGAGAGAGCAGATACAAAGAATGAGAGACTCTTTAAGTCTTTTGAATAAATTTTGTTCGTTCTTTAGTGCTGTAGACTCATGTTAACCTTGGCTGCAACACTTTGGCTTTGGCTTTGGCTTTGACTTGGGCTAAATAAGTGGGATCATCCTGGATCCAATGAGTAGTAGGGGTAGTATCAGTATGCAATTGATGATGTATTGATAGAGATCTTAATGAAGGTACAAAAGAAGTTTATATCATTGATATTCTAACAGTGTGATTTGTACACTATGTATTGGACAGAAGAGGAGCTTGAATGAAGACTCAAAGAATGAATATATGAACTATGAAGTAGCATTATTTTGTCAAGTTGGTTTAGAAAATCTTATGTATTAATTCATTTAATAACCTGTTTGCACCCTTCATAGGCTGACATGCTATATGACACTTTTTTCATGGGAATGATATTTATATGCAACAGTGAGTACTTTTTCGGGGAATCATCCAGTAAATCATATGATGAATTAACCAACATTACATGTTTCTTTTGGCCCCCAACAAAAGCATGAATTTGGTATTCCTGGTGGTTGATACATACTTCTGTGATGCTCACAACAAGCACAATCCCTTGCACATTGTATAAAGTTTGGTATTTATGTGAGGTTCAATCAAAATGTGTCTGGGAGTACTCTAATCTTTTTCTCATTAAAACTTTTACTAAGATTTAGGTGCATTTTCATGTCTTTATGTAGGTTTGGTTTGTCAAATAAATTCTTCTCATCAATCTATTCAAGATCTATCCTGAGCAATTTATCTACTCATCCATTGACTGAACACAGAATGGTGGGCAATCTGGGGGATCTGAACTATTTCAAGAAGTATGTGTTTTCCTCTTTAATTAATTTTCCATGCACGGGGTATTCTGTGACTTTAAACTGCATTGATGGAACACATTGGCTAATATGAGTCAACAGTCAGCAGTGAGGGGATAAATATATTGGCTAATATTCTTGGGTGATAGATGTACTGATGTAAGACACCATTAATCTATATTCTTGAAATGAGAAAGCTTACTGCTTGTGGTGTCCTGGGGTGATAAAAGTGAAATTTTGCTGTACGAAGAGAAAAACACGTTTCTGTGATTTATAAGTCGGGTGGCTCATCTCATTGAATCGGTGCTTAAGAAAGGATGGAATTGAGTTCCCTCTATAGCACTTAAACATTGAGAAATGTCTGGCTGTCTCCAATGTTACATCTCTGAATCTCTATCTTTGTATCTTAATCTAAAGTGCCTTGTTAATAACCTTTGCAGGCATGGTTCATATAAGAAATACTACTCTTCAAGCTCGAGTTCCAAAAACAGCAATAAGCCTCCTTTTGTATTACCTGAACAGGCTGTTACTCACAGCTCATGGAAATCTTTTGTAATTGTAATGTCATCCATCTCCTTCAGGATGCTTTAAAATCTCATGTTGTGGCCAATATCTTTATTCCACCGCTCGTTTTTTTATTAATTTTACCTCCTTTTTAATTCTCTTCATCTCAGATTTATTATTGCAGCCTGGTTTTGCTCTAGCTGGGATTGGTGGGTTGTTTTTGTTCCTTCACTACAATGATGAAAAGCGAGCAGTGCAAAAAGGTGATCTGGGTTTTTCCAGTTGTACAAATTTTCTGCTTTTTAGCTATAATTTTATTATGTTTTTGCGTGTATACATATTTTCCATGTAAGTTATTTCATCTGGAAATGTCATTGGTGGAACAGTGTAGTTATAAGCGAATTCTAGAATTTAGAGGTAGAACTTTTACTGACGAGATGAGTTGTTTGTCCAATTAAAGACTTTTGTACCTCATTTTACTTGGAGCATTAATTATATTGTGTAGCTAAAAATTACTATCAGGGATGATTTATCTGTAGTTTCTTGTTCAGTTTGTACCTTGTAATTTTGGGAAATTGTACTGGAATAATTTTAATTTATCAAAAGAGTTTTCCTAATACATGGAATGCAATGTGAAACGTCTGCTTGAACTAATTCTTAAAACTTATTACCTAAAATATTGGGTGGCAAATGTGTTCTTAGTGCTTGCATTGTCTTTTGTATCTTGGGAGCTAGAGATGGTTTGTGTAATGCAATTATGTAAGACACATAATAATGCAGAATATAGTCAAAACCTTTTTGTTTAGGCCTTAGCACAATGTGTAGCTATAAGTCCACGACAGATTCATGGAAATGAGAGAACAGCCATTAGGTTTTGAGTTTCGTGTGTGTTAAGACTTGCATCGGATTCATCTTCCTCATTTTTTGTTAAATAAAGTAAGCTCTAATGAAGTCATAATTTATGTCCACTTTCCTCTCACCCCTCTCTTGTTTGACTAATGAAAAACTTTAGAGGGCATTTTGTTAGGTAATGAGCCAATCATCAGTTATTTTCACTCTAGACGCATGTCCAGTTTCCCTGTGTATCATTTTCTAAAACTTATATGTTCATTCATTCCTGTGACAGGTAAGGGTGTAAAGTTTGAAAGAAGTGCCAATCAAGGGCCAATAATTGGTGGTCCCTTCAGTCTTGTTGATACAGAAGGTCGGCTTGTAACCGAAAAGATTCTTCTGGGCAATTGGGTTCTTTTGTACTTTGGATATACTTCATCCCCAGATGTTGGGCCAGCAGAGGTTCAAAAGATGGCCAACACTATTAAAACATTAGGTCTTACTCTCTATGTCTCAAATTGTACCATCTAATTTTTTAAATCGTTGTCACTGAAATGTTTAATCTGGCTGAAAATAAGAGTCTAAGCAGGATACCAAGGTCTTGCCCATATTTGTCACAATTGATCCTCAGCGGGACACCCCCTCACAGCTTCATGCTTATATAAGAGGTGAATCATTCTTGATAGATTTTATTCATTTAACCACCACAAGAATTTGCTGAATTATGTGACTGTAGAGGGCTACACAGAGCATTATAGCACTTACCAGTGTATTCCTATTTTTAATGTAAAAGATGCATTTTCAGGAGAATGAAAACTTATTTTTAGATCCCCATGAAAGAATTTGAGAAGTTGCTTTTAAAGTTTTTTTTTTTTTTTTTTTAAGTATGTCATTAGTTTCTCATATTTTCAAGTTGTAAGTCTCTGTCTTTGATTTAAGGTGCTTTATATAAAGGATCATTTCTTGACAGCTGTGATATAAAATAACTAAATACCTATTTGTTAAGTTGATGTCTCTTCAAGTACATGAAACTATCAAAAAGGCGTCTCATAATTGACTGTGTGAAATAGTATATGCTACCCCTATTATACATAATTGCTTTTGTGGTGTTAATGTTGTCAAACTACATTGCTGTTTGCCTATTTACCTTTGTTGTATATTTGCCCTCGAAATTCTATGTACACGCTTTCTTATTATGAAAGCCATCTTAGATTTCCATTCTTCGTAATTCTATTCAACCTATTATAGTTACATTGTTGCAAACTCTAAACACCCAAATTGTTATCGCTGCACCTGCTTGGATCTTGTTTAGACAATTAACTTACTGATGCAATTTGCTTCTTTTCTTTAATTAAAAAACTTGTGCTAATTATATTGATTCTATTCACATGAAATGCAGAGTTTGACTCAAGAATCATGGGATTAACTGGAGCTGTATCTGCTGTAAGGCAAATGGCACAAGAATACAGAGTGTACTTCAGAAAAGTCGATGAAGAGGGCGATGATTATCTTGTTGAGTCGTCCCACAACATGTAAGCATCATTCTTTCACACCCTGTAACCAAATTCTGCATTCACTGCTTTGCTTCCTTGCTGAAATTCATCTAAACACCCATATAATTGGTCGTTATATTCATTGAATCACAAACAGGTACTTGATAAACCCAAATATGGAGGTGACGAGATCATTTGGCGTTGAATATAGTGCAGAGGAACTAGCGGAGGCGATAAGCAAAGAGATCAAGAAGACTAAAGTGGAAGTTTCGCAGAGTTGATGTGTTCTTTGGTTTCCACAATGTAAGAGTTTCATTTGTAGACATTTATTTTTTCAATTAAAAAGTATACATTGTCACCATTGTCATCTTAGATGTACCAAGTACTATGTTTTCACTATTTTCTTCAATGTGATTGCGATGGCAACAATTTTTACCAACATGGTACCTTTTTTTACCACACCACACACTCTATTTTAATCTGTTTTTTTTACTCGTATTCAAACTAATCACCACACGTCGCTTATATAAATGATAATACTCATGAATGGACAAATGTCTTATTATTGTTCCTTATTAGTGCATATCTGCTTGATGTTGTGCCTTCTAAGGTAAACAAGTACAGATGTCTATTGTAATTGGCATATTGTATGGCAACATATGTTAATTCAGGGTTAAATTCAATTTTTGTCCTGCTCCAGAGGTGTTGTCCCATTTTAGTCCTCCTTAAATCCGAATTTCAATTTTAGTCCAATTTTGCTGGAAAATTCTAATTCCCGGCTAATTTCCAACAAGTGTTCAGCACTCGCCCCCAATTTGAACAATTCATCCGAAACGCGCTGACATGGCTAATATTTACCCAATTGGAAATTTCACGTCAGATCCTAACATAATAAAATGAATTAAGAAATTTAAAACGTTAAATTAATTAATGGGAAAAACAGAAATTAGTTTTCATCAAATAGATTTCCACATTTAATTAAAAAACATATCTTTGACAGAAATAAAGATATGGTTACCAAAAAAATTTGAAGACTCAATTCCCAGTATTCGCGTCGCCGCAGCTCCTCCCCCATCCCCACCGCCCCGCCACCGAAATCAGGTTCTCCCGGTGGAATAACGCTAACGTCCAAAAATTCATCCGCCGCGACACAGCCCAAAAGGAACTTGAGGACCAACTCCGCCTCGAAAAACACTTCTGCCATCACCGTCGTTCATAATTACAGCCCCGCATTGCCCTACCTCACCACCTTCAAGTCCACCGGCACCCCTTCCTCCCCCTCCATCCCTGGCAAGAAATCAAAATACTCTAAACCCCCTCCTCTCGAAACCCCCCACCCCGCCTTCAAACCCCCCCAAACCCAAAAAATTCCCGGTGAAGAAAGATGAAGCTCGAAATCCTGCATCGCCCAATTTCAAAATCGATGAAAATGGGATTTCCTATGAGATTTGGAGATATTTCTTCCCTTTTTTTATTTACCGTTCATATATTCATTTGGGGAGTATTAATTTCTGTTTTTTCAATTAATTAATTTAATGTTTTAAATTTCTTAATTCATTTTATTATGTTAGGATCTAACGTGAAATTTCCAACAGGGTAAATATTACGGATGGATTGTTCAAATTGGGGCGAGTGCGGAACACTCGCCGAAAATTGGCCGAGAATTAGAATTTTCCAGCGAAAGTGGACTAAAATTGGTCAAAATTTGAGATAATAGGACTAAAATTGAAATTTGAATTTAGAAAGGATTAAAATGGGACGACACCTCCAGAACAGGAGCAAAATTGAATTTAACCCTGTTAATTCATGGTAAATATATTGAGAAAACATGTTTAACATCAAAAAAATTGAAAACATTAAGCCACTCAATTGACCCATCAATCGGGGCCCAATTAGAGTGTTATCCATTTGGTCCTAGACCGAATCCATCATCATTGGGCTGGATTATTTTCTTTTAGGGCATCTACATTCATGTTGTTAGCATCCATTTTTAATTAAAATGAGAAGATATTAATTGATGGAGTAGTGTTTTTGTATGTGTTTTTTGTATGTGTTTTTGTGTAGCTGGGAGTGTATTCTTCGGTAAGACCATCTCCAACAGTGTACATGATTTTACTGTTAATCTAACACTATTTTTATGTAATAACTGTCAATGATCTCCAACAGTTTGTACTATTCTCTGCACCAAAAAAGAATATTCCATAATATTCTTTATTAATTAATTTTTTAACATTTCATTTATTATTAATATATTATTGTTAAGTAATTTATTTTTATCTTCATTGTTTTAGGTGTAAAAAAATTATATATGTTTAGATCTAATTTAATATAATATTTTAGCTAATTTCTTGTTTTTTACATTAATTAAGTCTTATAAAATAGTTTAAATTAAATAAAAATAATTTAAAATAAAAATGTGAGTCACTAATCAATAATATTACAATAATAAAATACATCTTCGATATCTGGTGGTGGCATTATTGTTGCTTCCAGAGCATCAAGATTTCGTTCATCTTCAACAAGTTTTGATAATAGGTACCTAATAAGTATATAAATAAATTTTTATAATATATGTACCTAATTTTATAATATTCAATAAGAATATCAATAGATAAACAAATATTTTAGTCAATTCATTTCTGTTCATCCTCTAATTTAGATATATTCTCATCCTCAATAATATCCATAGGCAAAAACTTGTGTACCCCGGGGGTACAGATCTTAGATCCGTGCCCCCAGATCCGACCCGGGCGTGGGCAACCTCCACGCGCGCCCACGCGCCGCCACGGGCGCCCATAGCAAGTCTGGTGTGCGCCACACACACACCTGATTACCTAGTTGATGATTCAGTGATGGGTATTACACCTATACTCTATTGGTATTACACATATACCCTATAGGTATTACAGAAATATCTTTTATGGTATTACACTGATACCTTAATGGTATTACAGAAATGTCTTTATGGTATTACACTGATACCTTAATGGTATTACAGAAATGTCTTTTATGGTATTACACTGATACCTTAATGGTATTACAGAAATGTCTTTATGGTATTACATTAATACCTTAATGGTATTACAGAAATGTCTTTTATGGTATTACACTGATACCTTAATGGTATTACAAAAATTGATTAAGGTATCATATACTTGTCTTGAAACTATTTATTTTCCAAAGTTTATAAAAAACAGTGAGTATCTTAAAGGTATTACACGAATACCTTAATGGTATTACACAAATGTCTTTATGGTATTACACTGATACCTTAATCTGTAAATAATCTAGCAGATTGTGATTTATTTACAATACCAATAGAACTAATATACAATACCAATAGAGGAAACTTACAACACCCACAATCACAACACAATAGTTATACATTAAAATCTTTTTTTTTAATACAGAGCTAAAACGTTGATCACTTCGATTGATCTTTGCAGCTCATTTTCACTTCCTATATTCAACGCCCTCTTGATCTTCCAGACCAGTGGAGAGGCCGCCATGGCCCGTTCAGCTGAGAGCTTCGAAGCTCGATCAAACGACACTGCGAATTCAGACAAGGGCAACGACAGCTCCAAACACTTGGGATCCAATCCGAAGGAGAATCTGCAGATGCAATCGAAAGAGAATCTCCGAAAGACATCCTGCAAATCCACAGACTCTCCACCCCCACGAACAGACTGCTCCATAACCGGAACCAAACGACGATCGATCTCGCGTTTCACGACGTCGAAGGCGTAGCCACGAATCGAGTCACGATCGAGCTCCACGCTGGCCATCTTCCTCTGGAACCTCCACGAATCACCGTCCACGTTGAATATGCCACGGCCCAAGAAGAAGAAGAAGAAGAAGAAGAAGGAAGAGGATCGAAGAAGAAGAAGAAGAGGAGGAGGAGGAGGAGGAAGAAGAAGAAGAAGAAGAAGAAGAAGAAGAAGGAAGAGGATCGAAGAAGAAGAAGAAGAGGAGGAAGAAGAAGAAGAAGAAGAAGAAGAAGAAGAAGAAGATCGGAGAAGGAGAATGAGAAGAAGAAGAAGATGGAAAAAAAGAAAAAAAGAAAAGAAAAATATATATATATATATATATATAATTCGGGTCGGGTTGGGGGTACGGATCCTGGATCCGTACCCCGGGGGCACACAAGTCCTACTCATATCCATAAATTTCAATATGTATTCAATATGAATATATTCATTAATCTAGTTCAGATATATCTACATCCTTAATAAATTCTATAATATTCAATATCGATATTGTACAAATATTTTCGTAAATTTAGTTTAGATATATCTCAATCTTAATAATATCAGATGTAGTTTCATATTTAGGAAAATCATTGTATTTTTTAATTTATGAATAATTTGTTGTTCCATTATTGTATACAAATTTAATATCAAAAGTACTTTAATATTTAGATATTATATACATCTTATTAATATATATGATTTTGTATTATATTTTAAATTTTATGGTAAACATCAAATAATTATAGCAACACTTAATATAAAAATAAAGGAAAAAAATGAATAAAAAGTAAATATAATAAAAAAGAAACTAAAAAACAAATAAAATAAGAAGAGAAAATGAATGAAAAGAAAAGAAAATAATTAAAAAAAAAGAAAAAAAAATAAGTTGGCGCAGCATGTTGACCTGTGGAAAGTTGGCGCAAAACTGACGATTGAGATAAGTTGGCGCATAATTGCAGATCACTGTTGGAGATGGAAAACAGGCGCTATCACAATTTGATAGGTTGGAGATGCTCTAAGAACGCAATTTTTGTCCCCCATCTACATTGCACATATTTTCAGAAAACAACTTTTTGAAGAAGGGTGGGAATCACAAACCAATAGAATGAGGGTGTGAGATACACACGCCAGGAAGGAGGGTGGCGTTGCTGGCTGTCTCTTCCTCAATTCCCTGTACTAACCTTTTCTTTTCTTCTTTTTTTAATCCCTTTTCTATTTATTTTTAGTGTATCAAAGAAAAATCAATTTCATTGTTTTTCAAATTCCTTTTTAAATTGATTTCTTTTTAAATTTATATTTGATTTGATTGTTTTCTTTTTCAAGTATTATACTTTTTCTTTAAGATTTTATTTTCATTGTGGTGATTTTCAAATTTATTTTATTACAAAATTTTAAAAAGTAAAAATTTTAATATAAATTTACAAATACCGTAAAATATATGCGCAAAACATAAATATTGTGATATCTACAAAAATCTAAACAAACTCCTTCAAATCTGGGTGAATAATTAAGTAGGATATTATACTATTTTAATTATATTTTAATGTGAATTGAAAGTTATTAATGTCATAATTAATAAATCTAATATCCAATTTTGTACTATTAAAAAATGCAAAATAAATAATGAATTTGAATTCATATAGATATAAATAATAGAATAAGAATTAGTGGATAATGGAATCCACATGTATTTATATTAAATTGATGTTGATTTGTATTTTTAAAAGTTCAATATTTTAAATTAGTGAGGTGACTTGTAGGGCCCACCTAAAAATGGTGTACTTCTAATGTGGGTGCTATTATAAATGAAGCAAAAAAGTCAGACTTACTCTCCTTGCACAGATTTGAGATTCCACCTCTCTCTTTATTTTTTCGCGCGTTTTGATCGTTACCTTCATGTTATGTTAGCGTTATTTTTGTATTATGTTTGCGTGATCCCATTTCCAGATTTCATATCCTTAGTTTAAAATCACTGAACTAAAATAACAAGAAGGTAAAACTAATATAATATGAAGGTAACATTAACATAACATGAAGGTCCAAAACAATATTAATCATACTTTCATATTATGTTAATATTATTTTCATGTTTTGTTAGTGTTACCTTTCACTAACGTAACACTAACAAAACATGAAGATAACACTAACATAAAATGAAGATATGACTATTTGAAGCAAATTTTAGTAGGTTTAAGTGCACCCACCAGCGTAGACAGGTCGATTGCACAAAATATTTTATCAAAAAGTCAAAGTCAAATATGCAAAACTGTCTTTTTTGAGATACAGCTGATATATACTTACGTGGGTTGCTCAAAGTTCAAACCAGACGTGACCACCTCGCCTCTTCCCTTTCTTTATTATTATTTTTTTCTCCATCAATAAAAAAAGATTTATATTTTATTTTTAATAGTTTAGAAAGATTTGTCACATTAACAGCCAGCATGTCTAGTCTCTACATTCTTCCAATATTTATATAAACATCAAAGAAGAATATTTTTTAAGTGTATGAAACTGAAGAATACAAATGGAGAATCTTTGAATTTTGAGTTAATAAACTTTCACCAATTAGTTGCAGTATACACGATATTAATTTCAATATGTTATGTATTTGATGATATCATAATTGTATATATCAGTATATTAAATAGATACAATTCATTTCTGATGACTCTTTTGGGAAATAAATAAATAAATTTATGAGAAGCCCATTTCTTCCACAACCGAGTTTTGGGGACTCTTGGTTTTGTCAAATAAACACACTGATTTTTCTTGTTCCGAATTATTCGGATGCTCTAAGAAATTACATGGATTCTGTTAATTAAGAAAAAACATGAAAAGAAAAAGAAAAAAAAAACAAGATTATATATATATATATATATATAGCATAATGAGTAAACAAAGAAGAGAAAGTTGCTTCTCTCTCATGGCCTTGCTTCTCTCTCATCACCATTGCGCAGAGAGAGAGAGAGAGAAAAGAGGGTGCGTTTCTGCAATCTTGTGCTGAATGCAATGAAACAAGAGAGCCAAATCTTCTTCACTCAAACCAGGTTTTGAACATGTGATTATGCTCAATTACCAAACCACCCGTCCAATGCTCTGAATTCTCCCCGCCCAAGAAAGCCCTCCAATTCTCCATAGCTCAAAAACATCAAGACCATTCTTGGTTCTGCAAAGCTTTTAGTTATGGGAGAATTTCGGGCCGAGAAGAGATCGGGCTGCGGCCTGTTTCACATTGTGTTTGGACGCAGAAGTGTCGGGCCGAGAAGATCAACCTCTCTGCCATCTTCCAATCTGGGCCACGTGACCCGATATCCAAGCACCCCATCATCCAAGCTCCGGAACCAGAGCTTCAATCATCGATCCTTCGATTCATCCGAGGTTAAAGGAGATCGGAAAGACGTGGACAGGATCATCCAACGGCCCGGAAAGAACTACTCCAAGTCCCCCATTCTTCTTCTTCATCATCATCATCAGCAACCTCAATCTCCCAACAAGCATTACCAGAAAGAACCTGGGAAGAAGACACCAAGAAACGTTCAGAACCCGGAGATTGGAATCTCAGATGAGCTGGAAGACATGATCATGGACTATCGGACAAGAAAAGGAGGCCAAGGGCTGATGAGAGCTTCGTCAAGTAATGTTATGCTGTTTGGAAACTTGGGTAACTTAAAACAGGCTGGGAATAAGGGCAATGCTGATGTGAAACTGACGGGAAATGTCGGGAAAAGCCCTGTTTCTCTCTGCAGAGCTCTGTCAACGAGAATGGATCCTGAGCAGTTGAAGATATTAGGCAATGAAGATTACAAAAATGGCAGGTTTGCAGAGGCTTTGGCTCTCTACGATGCGGCCATATCCGTTGATCCGAATAAGGCCTCTTATAGAAGCAACAAGAGCGCTGCCCTTGTCGGGCTAGGGAAGCTTCTGGAAGCTGCATTTGAGTGTCGAGAAGCCATTCGTATCGACCCCTTCTACCAACGAGCTCATAACAGATTGGCAATCATTTATCTCAGGTTATACACAAATGGGCTTGTTTGTTTGATTATAATGTTTGAAGAAACAAGCTTTTCTTGACAGTTTCGTGTTTTTGGTGAGATTATCAGATTAGGAGAAGCAGAAAAGGCTCTGCATCATTTCAAGCAATCAGGATCAGATGCTGATCCCGAAGCTATGAACAAAGCTAAACAGCTTCAAATACATTTGGCCAAGTGTACTGAGGCTAAGAGACAGAGAGATTGGAACAATGTATTGAAAGAAACAGGGCTTTGTATAACTCTTGCTGATTCTGCTCCACTGGTAAGTTTTGCAAGTTCCTTAATCATCAAGCCATGCTTTTCTTGCAACCATAATCTTAGTATATCGATGTGTTTTGATGAAGATATTCGGGTCGAGAGCCGAGGCGTTCTTGAAGCTGGATAGGCATCAAGAAGCCATTGAAACTATGGAGAACGGCCCAAATTTCGACATTGATCATTGCATCAAGTTCTTCGGCCCTGTTGGATGCTCAAGCTTGTTGCTTTTTCGAGCCCAAGTTGATTTAGTTGCAGGGAGGTTAGATTCATTACAACACCTTTTCTCCAAATCATAGTATAACAAACATAGTAATTCTAGCAACCATAAAAGTAGCAAACTTTGACATGAATGAATCCACTTTTATCCACACACATTTTGTGGCTATCAAATTGTGAAATGACTATAATAAATCTTATTTGTCTATTTGGACTCATTTTCACATTTTATGTGAAAATAATCAGGTTTGATGAGGCTATTGCAACAGTGCAACGAGCAACGAGGCTTGATCCGATTAACAAGGAAGCAAGCATGGTGATGAGAAGGATGAGGGGCGTAGCAACAGCTAGAACTAATGGCAATGAGCTCTTTAAGGTTGGGAGATACTCGGAGGCGTGTATTGCTTATGGCGAAGGGCTTAGCCAAGACACGTACAATGCTGTCTTGTTATGCAACAGAGCAGCTTGTAGATCGAAACTTGGACAGTATCATAAAGTAATAGAGGATTGCAATGCCGCGCTTAAGGTTCGCCCGTCTTATAGTAAGGCAAGGCTAAGACAAGCCGATTGTTATGCCAAGGTGATCATACTGTGTGCATCTCCTCTTTCTCTTATTCTTTCTTTCTCTTTCTCAGATGGTAATGTTTGGTTTGTGTGATAATAGATGGGAAAATGGGGAGAATGTGTGCAAGATTGTGAGGTTTTGTTGAAGGAAAATCCAGATGATGAAGAAATAGGGAAGATAATGAAGGAAGCAATGGCACAGATTGAGAGAAATGGAGGGAAGAAAGGAGTTAATGTTGATAGTGGCAAGATGGTGATCATTTCAAGAAACCAACATTTTAGAGACTACATAATGTCTCATGGTAATTCTTGATCATCATGCACATTGATCCATTGATCAAATTCCAAGTTTTGACATCATTTTTGTGTTTAGAATAGGTATATATGTGGTTTTATTCTCTAGGAAGACAGAAAACACGAGAATGGTTGAAATTATAGAGCCACTCAAGCAGAGATATCCATCGGTTAACTTGGTAAAGGTAGGTTAAACGAATGTATTTATTAGCAATGATCCCATTTCCTTGATCTTAGTAATAATAGTGATGATCATATTATTATTGTAGGTGGAGGTGGAAGATCACCCTTCTTTAGTGGAATCCGAGAGGGTAAGTTCATTACCGACATTCATAATATATAAAAATGGATCAAGGGCAGAAGAATTTCCCGTGGACAAGTATGATTTGTTAGAAACTTGGATCAAACGTTACACGAGTTCATCATGAATATCACATTTGTGCAAGAAACCAAATCTCTTATTTCTTCCTTGATCTGCTGCCCATTGCTGGCCGGATCAACATTCATTCGAGTAAAAGATTGCTCGCTAGCAACCCCTCATTTACTCTAATGGAAAGGAAAGGAATGGAATGGAATGGAAATGGATGCTTTGTTAGGAATTAGCATTTGATTGATAGTGTTATAACATTGACTAAGAAATGCTCTTTAGGATTGAGTACAAAAAAAAAGAGGCATAGTATTCAAATCTAAATCTAAATAAGTATCCCAATTCTTTAATTTCTTGCAATGATGTAAATTATGTATGATTGAAAAAAGGATTTGACATTTGAATATTATAGAATGTTTCTTTCCCTCCAATTTCTTGAATTCAAAAATATTGAGATGATGTGATCTACGATTTCAATTAGCAAGGGCCTACTAAGACCTTTCTTTGCTGATCATCTCTTAAACACAACTATAGGTTACCAAAATTACAAACGTGTAGCAAAGATACACATAATTTTGTATATGATTTCATTAAATTACTAGGCCCTTAATGTAATTTTATAAACGATTTCTAAATCATTTTATGACACTATCCTAATTTAGAGATGTTACCTCTATATCATATCTTTCATATATACTAAAGGAATAACCAAGAGTGACACACGTCACTCTCTGGTTAACCCTATTTAATTATAATTTAATTTTCAATTAATTCATTTAGTATCTATAATTTATTATGATAGAGCATTTAATGAAATACTAATAATTGAACAAAATACTAATAATTATGATTGATAGTAAATTGTAAATTATGAAATTTTAGAAAAACATTTTAATTAAAGTTGATATTTGCAATTATATTAAATGATAATTTAAAAAATTTGTACAATAAAATTTAAGTTACATACTAATTAATGATAAATATAATAATTAAATTTATTTATAAATCACAAATTTCTTAATTAGTATTAAAATATCTTTGTTAAAATTGATGTTTACAATTACATTAAATGACACTTAAAATTATCACACAATGAAATTTAAATTACATACTAATTAAATTAAGAATTAATGATAAATAATAATAATTAAAGTTATTTATAAATAATAATTTTCAAATTTCTTAATTAGTATTAAAATATTTATGTGATGAGACTACTTAAGCTAGTTCTAACGTAAAAGATATCTAGTGTGGAAAAAACCAAGAAAAAACTCATCATTACCCAAAACATTAGTGCCCATTAATCAAAAGGTACACAATTTAACTCATTTAACATTTATTCACTAACAAATTTATTTCCAACACTAACTAAATTATGATTAAAAATCACAAGATAGATGGTGCTAAAACACAACCACGTGAGTGTCTCATCTCTACGTTTGAATGTGGGCCATGTTAGCAGTACCTTCCAGTGTAAGGCCCAGATCCATTAGAAGTGAGTTTTAGCACAAATACCGGCCCATTCAAACATGGGCCTTTTCCGCATAATATATTATGCTCGCCAATCTCAATGCATACTTTGTGATAGTGAATGTGATCTTAAAAGGACTATGTTTTCAAAATTTGGGCTTATTGGGCCGGGCTCCCAATTATGGACATCTCCACCCTTGCATTTTAAGTTAGAGTTTAATCAATTTTCCCATGATTTTTTTTTTAAGGAAATAACATTTGATTATTATGCACCAAAACGTGACAGGGCATTTTAACAAAGAAGGGTCATTCTGGTCCTTTCACATTTATTACAGTGGAAAAATCGAACATAATTCACAACAGTAAAATCACACTCAAAGTGGGATAAATAAAAAAAGCTTAAAAAGGGCCGACCCGATCGCAAAGTCCATCAAGATCTAAATGACCGACATGAGGATCGAATCCGAGCCGTCAATCGCGCGCTCATTGTCATCGGACGGACAGTAGCTCCTGATGGCAGTGAGCTCATACGGCGACGTATCGGTGGCCAGCCACTGCTCGACGTTGAACTGCCTCTGAGCGCAGGCCGTGTGGACCCCAGTGGTGGTGACCTCCACGTAGTTGACGTACCAGCCGTGGCCCGAGCCCGATCCGTCGGACGTGAGGTTCATTTTGCAAACGGGCCCGGTCAAACACGGGCCTTTACCGCTGAAGATATCAAGATTCCCCCGCTCAAAGTAGTTGTAACCCGGGCCCATAAGCCCGCCCCATGCCTTCAAATTGTTGATCCTGATCCCATATTTCTGAGCGTCGTAGAGAGTCAAGGTGATGATGGAGTCGGTCCCACCCTTTATGATCGAGCCGGTCCTCACGTACACCGAGTACACGCAATCCGCATCCTCCTGCATTTCCAACATTCTCTCTCTCACTCCAACATTCTCTCTCTAGATCGCGACAGATTTCAGAAGAACAGGGAATCGTCGATCGATGGAATGAAAGTACTGGAAAAGGAAATGAAGAGAGAGAAACTTACAGATCTGCAGATGGTGAAGATGGAGAGGAAGATGAGGAGGTTGAAGAAGAGGAGTTTGACTGCCATTGCTGCGACTGCGATGAGCTCAATAACACACACTTGTTTATATCATGATCTGAGTGAATCAACGTGGAAAATAAAGTAAGAAAGAATATAATATATTACCTCCATCCCAAAATAAATAATGTTTTTAGCAATTAAAATTTATCTCAAAATAATTATCGTTTTCGTAATACAAAGCATATTTGCATATAATATACCAAATATATCCCTATTTACTCATCTCAAATTAAATGTATTAAAAAAGTAAAACTCTTTATTAATTAAATTTAAATAGAAGTAAATTGAACTTTTTATCACATTTCTTAATATATGTATAAAAAACTAAAACGTCATTTATTTTGGGATGGAGTCAGGTAGTATATAATTTGAATATTTCTTTATATAATTGAATTTTGATAATATCATAGATTGAAGTTTAGTGGCCCACGTCATCATACCTGCACCTTTTTACTCCATTAATACATCATTAATGTTTGCTTTTATTTAATAGCTATTAAAGTTTTTGTTAATAATTGATATATATTTACCATGTGCATTTCTTTTAAAAAAGTTGATATCAAATTATCTCAACCCTTCATTTTTACGTGAAAAAATGTAGAATATGTTTTTTTTTGTGTACACTCGGAAATGTTCGTATGTCATTCCAACATATCTTTTTAAATATGAGTATCGAATTTGTATACACGCACTTGCTACTCAACATATATTTCTTTAGAGTGACACTTGTGTGCCCCGAGGGCATGGTATCCCCAAATTAATCATCATAAGGTGTTACATATATATTCTTCAGGTATCATGTGTATACTCTTCAGGTATCACATGTATACCCTTATATGCATATGATACATATATATATGTACAACACCAAGAAATGTAACACCTATAGAGTATATATATAACACTTGAAGATCATGTATATAACACCTAAATTTGTGCTCCTATGTGTCTCAGGGGTATATAAGTTTTTGTCATTTCTTTAATGTTGAGATTTAAAATTAATGTGTTGAATTTGTGACACAAGCAAAAATATTAATATATGTTAACCATCGATGAAAAATCTGATGTATGATAAATAAAAAAAAGAAACAATTATTTAGCAAATTAAATATAAAAATGATAATGGTAGTCAACTTTAGATTAGCTGTACCTGTTCGTGGCATTGAACAGCCAGTGATATGGACCAAGTAGATGAAGAGATGCTTGACTAAACTTATTTTTAAAACTTATAAATTATCATATTTTATAAGATGTTTAATTTAAATTTAGTGTAAGTTGTTGAAGTGTTTGGGTAAATAAGATGGTGGAGCTTATAAGTTGTTAATAATAACATTTATGTAATTTCAGTGATTAAATTTAAAGGTGTTTTGAAAAATAAGCTCTTATTTTATAAATAAGTTGGGATTTCCCAACTTTTCAAAAAATAGTTTATAAGTTCCTTACATCTTATAAGCTCATAAAATAAGATCTTATTTTTAAAAGTTAGTCAAACACTTTTGAGAAGTTTACATCTTATAAGCTCCTTTAAGAAGCTTATAAGCTTACCAAAGTCACCACTTGTCACTCATATATTGGCAGATAATGATCCTATCTATAAACTTGGATTTCAATATTTTACAAAAGGTTTTTATTTAAAATATAATCTTTTGTAAGAAATATTTTATTATACAAATACTCGCAAAGATGATTGTCTTTTTTCAAAACACCATTTTGTAATCGAATACTTTTACCTAGCTTTCAAACGAATCTTGATAAACTAAAATCATGGTTTTGTATTTTAATTGTGGAAATGATAAAGTTGGATACAATGATGTTATAGTAGTATTAATAAATTATTATTATAGCTGAAGATTATATTTCTATAAATGAAAAAGTGGTTGTGCTCCATTTGTTATTAAATTATATTAAATCACAAGCTAAGCAAGGGTTTAGGTGTGGAAAAAGGAAAATATATATCTAATCTTGGAATTATATATCTTGTTTGATTAGAGGAAATATTTAGACATTAGACTACCCTGGCACATTCCATAGGCCATTATAGGTTTATAAAATATATATTTAAATTAATTTTTTAATATTAAATTAAATTAATGAATTTAAAAAATTGAAAAGCATGAATTTTTCCAAAATTGCAGTTTTAATATATATTTTGGTTATTAGTAAATTTAAAATGACTTTGAATAATGTCGTGTATATTTGTAGCTAACAACACATTAAAGTCATTAAAAAAAATCCCGCCTCCTTCACTTGATACTACTGCATGTAACAAACATAGATTAATTAACCTAGAATGTAGATACACATATTTATAGAATTAAAGATATCCGATCGAAATATGTAAGATATTTATAAAATTATAAATACATTAATATTGAAAGTTATGTTATATTTAGTAATAGTTAAAACTGATGTTCAAATTATAACTGTGAAAAAAATTAGAAGATACTTGAAAAACGATGTCTTTTCTTGTTTAATTTTAATACGATAATGATGTGACATATTAAAAAAATTGTGAATGTTTTACGTTTAGATTTCGTTTTAAGTTTGAGAAAACATAAGCCCATACACAAAACGTTGGGCCTAAGTCCATTGCAGCAAAAGTGCTTTTATTTTCTTTTAACCAAGTAATCCATTTATGAGAATTTGGCTAAAAAAAGTAAAAGTATTGCAATAAATGAGAGAAAAATAACCTTTAAATTATTGAAAACATATACAAAAAAGAAAAAGAAAAAGAAAAAGCGTGGTGGAAAAAGTAAAATCGTAAATGGAAAAAGGTATAAGAAGAGTGGGTTGATAATAGAAAAAATAGAAAAATAAAAAATGGGTATTCCCATGCAAAGCAAGTACAAAATTAGAAGTTTCCGATGCAAATAACAAACTAAACACAACCACACCATTGCTTCTCCCTTCTCGCCGATCCTCCACCGCTCCTCATCTTCCCATGGAGGAGCGGACCCCTCCTCCTCCTCCTCCTCCTCCGCCTCCTCCTCCGCCCTCCGCCCTCGAGACCTACATCGTCCAAATCCCCCGCGACCAAATCTACCGCGTCCCCCCACCGGAGCACGCCCTCATCATCGAAGAACACAAGCGCCGCACCGCCCTGCACCAGGACAACCACCGCCGAAGCTTCCTATGGGCCTACGTCCTCCCCGCCGTGGCCCTCCTCGTCCTCGCCGGAATCGCCTTCCTGGCCGTCCGCGCCGCCCTCTACAGCCCCGCCACGCAGGAGTTCGCCGTCGCCAGCTTCCGCGGCAACCGAGCCCGCCCGCCGGAGTTCGAGGTCCTGATCGAGGCCACCAACCGGAATCCCCGGCTGGCCGTTTCATACAAGGAAGGAGGCGCCGCCACCCTGGCCTTGCAGGGTAGGGTGATCGGGAAAGGGAAGACCGCCGCGGCCGCGGGCGGGGACGACATCGCGGTGGCTCTGGGCGGAGAGGCGGCGGCGACGTCGAAGGAGATGGAGAGAATGATGAATGATGAAAAGGAGAAAGCCTTGGAGCTGAAGGTTGATGGGGTGATGGTGGAGATGAAGAGCTGGCTGAGAATTGAAAGCTTTAACCTTAAAATTTCTTGTCAATTTCGAGTGATTAATTCTTTGATGAACGACTCTCAGATTTCGTTTCAACAATGCAAAACGGAATCCTAGCAACAGGGATTTGTTTTTAATTAATTATTTCAACAAACATCATTTGTTTTAATTTTGATCTCTGATCATCAAGATGAGGAAATTAATTCATTAATTATATTGTGCTTAATTCATTGATTAATCTTGGTGGTTTCAATATTAGTTTTTGATCATCTCCCTTTTTCAATTGATTTTGTTTTTCTTCATCATTTTTTACTTGAGATTTAGTAAAATGTTATTTTGAAACTTGTTTGCATTCATCATGTAAAACTGAAAAGATTTTGAGACTACATATTTATATATGAATTAATGCACTCCAAAGCCTACTTGTATATATATCAAGATAAACTTTCATATATCTCATATTTCATATTTTAAAAAAGGATTAAATATACACAATTTATCCCAATAAATTAACTACTTTGATATATGAACTATGATGATAGTTTGCATTTATTATATATGTGTGTGAATTGAATGTATCATCATTTGCATTCTCACTTCCATTACTTGGGTCTTAATTACACTAGAAATGAAAGAAATTATTCAATTTGTCATGTTTAGTATTGTTAATCCAAGTAATTAGTCTAATTACTCCACCACAGAATGTAGCATTGACCATTAAGTTATTGATCATGAATCGAACTCGAGATTTTACTCAGATTTAGAGATGTATCTATCCAATTTACAAGCAAGTTATCAACTTGGAAAGTAAATTTTCATATTTTTTATCTTATGTTTTATTGAAAAATGATATATAATAATCATATGTTTCTAACCTCAATTTAGTTAGTTTTTTATTTTTTAATCTAGTGTATTAGACGAGTTCTATATTATTCTATCATAATAAATTAATCACCATTTCTATGAGAAAAGAATAAGAGAGGCATATGTTGAAATACACGCAGCCCAAGCCAGGCCCAGTTTTTATACTACGGTTAAAATTGTCATGGGCCCATTAAGAGCCCAATATCTACACCGAGAAGCCCAGTTAGAATTCTTTTATATTTGCATCTAGTATAAGATTGAGATCCAAGACCCTTGTTTGTGAACAATATCTTTTTCCTTTTCCACTTTAAAATCTATTTTTTAAAAATTATCAATCAATAGTGCTTCAAAATAAATACTGACTTCATATCATGTTTCATGAAATTATACGTGTCTCATACAAATTTTTGTGTATTCCGATTATAATAATTGTAACCACGGTGGTGTGTGGATCAAAGGTTCCTATGTATGATTACTTTGTAATAAAGAAATATATTTGCAAAGTGGCCCCTCATCTTTTGGCTTTTTATACTTGTTTATTCAGTATTGCCATGGTAGTTTGTATGAGTCTTAAGCAGCATGCTGGTGGCTTTATGCACAAACCCACTAAGATTTTGATATTGCCAAATTAGATATGTGAGAATATATTAATATATAATAATTATACTATAACGATCATGATTATACAAAAGATAGTATATTTAACTTGGACTAATCATGGTTATGCCAAAGGTATGAAACTTTTCTAAGTGGATACTTTAAAAAGACAAAGCACATCAATTGCCAATAATCATGCATATTATAAGTCTATCGACTTTTATATCTTAATGTTAAATTTCCATAGATACTAAATATCTTAGCATTTTCTCTAATACTACATGCGAGTCTGTTATTTATGTATGTATAATTATACTTTAATATAATTTAATTGCGCATTATTATTTTTAATGCCTTAGTTAAAACTTTTTCTTTCATTTAAACTAAATCTTTCAATTGTTGCATTCTTCGAATTTTTAGTGGGATCATTGTCTCACCAATCTAATTACGTGCAATTGAGTAACTCTTATCTGTAACAAGAAGTTCAGATATTTTTCCTTCAGAAATAAGTGTGATTTGCATGGTGGAGTTTTGAGTTTGAGTTGCATGGAGAAATTCTGTCTAAATAAAATTATATTTATGTGACGGTTTCTTATAAATTATTATATTTCTTAGTATTAGATCAATGTGTACAAATAAACACCCTACATGCAATGAGCTATTTTCTTTTAAAAAAGGATGTCCATAAATAAGATTACTTTGTCTTAAATTGATGGGATCCCAAAATGTGATGAGTAACACTTTAATCAAAGTTGCACAAATATAGAACATACACTTTTCCATCATTCATAACTTGCCCATTAACTCAAAAAGATTAAAACACTTTAATAATTTTTAAGTTGGCGATTTTGTTTGTTTGTGCAGTTTCATTTTGTTTTAGTTTGGGTTATATAGTTACACATATAGAAAAGATAATGAAGATATATGGTTGATAATTAATATCAAATAATAAAGACACCTACCCAAATATGTATAAATGCGTGATGTAGACGATGGATACTAGCTACGTCAATCATTGAAGGATGTAGGAGTAGGACTTCATTACAAAATGGGTGATAAACAAGAATATTATATTCACTTAAATTAGATCCATATATCTTTATATAACAAATACTATCATTATTCTTTAAAAAAAAAAAAGAAGGAAAACAAATACACACAATAATAAATTGGCCTAATATCTGAAGTGACCGTTCCAATTAACTTATAATAATAATAATTTAAATTCAAATGATTTTTTTATTTGAATCACGTAATGTACATGATAAATATAATATAACACAAGAAAACATAAATTAAAGATTGTAATACAAAGAAAGAAATGATCGTGACTGTGCACGCAATTAAAGCATGTGGGGGCCACCAATTCAGATGGTTAACGCAGCAGAAATGATCGTGATGTGCACGCGCCAATAAAAAGTCGTGGTTGTCCACATGCGCTTTTTTGTGCTTTATTTTGTGATTTCAATTTTTTGATTAAATTGGATTCAATCTATTGAATTCAATCCATTCTCTCTCTTCCAAGGTGGATTAAATCCAAAACTCACAACCCATCACATGGATTTAATTTGGATTTGAATCCAATTTTACATCCCCATTGTGGATGCTCTTATAAATGGTACATTTTTCTCATACATTCCCTCTTTACATAAAACATGAGTAAGCCATCCATAGATGAATGCATTTACTTCTCCATGACCAACTTATATATATAGCCATTAATTTGCATTATTAACCATTTCCATAAATTGTCCTCTCTCTCTCTCTCTCTCTCTCTCTCAAAACATAATAGTATTAGTATGTCGGTTGTTTTCAGAGTGTATCCAATCAATGATCCTAAACCACATACATTCTATTCATTTGTCGTCCCATGATAATGGCCTATGGGGTCCCATGCTACTCCATGTGACCCCTCGTGCCATTCTTTAATGGATTCAATTATATACTTATATATATATGGTCCATTTATTCACACTTTCATTAATTACACTATCATACTATATTACATGAAAACAACAACATTCTTTTTTTCACACTACTAATTAAGAAGCAAGGGGAGCCACACATTTGGATCCTTGTATTCTTATTTTTTTAAAATTAGGTTTACATCTATATTTTATTAATTCTAAAATTTAATTTGTAGTTGTCCTTATAGTTTCAATTTTGTTTTTGTTTTCCACATTAATTATGCCCTCACTTGTAATTTTAAAAAATATATTTTCCTATATGTATTATGTATAGCACTTGATCATGCATATATGTATACATGTGTGTAAATGTATGATGTATGGAATAAATAGATGTACATTTATGGCAATATCATAAATCCCATTGCCATGTGGCTCGACCCCCAATGCAGGGACCTGGCCCTGGACCGGGTTCATATAGGATGGTCTTATACTCTTTCATGTATGAGTATGGACCATGAATATGACAACCCATTTTCCCATTTATTTGACTTAATTTGAAAACATAAAAAATGTTAAAATGTCTGCACCAGTCAATTTTAACATGTCAATTATTGACGTGTAATATTCTTGTGTCCTTATTATATGAAAAATGAAATTAATTGATAAATTAGATATCTAACATATTAGTAGTACATATTAATGTGTTCACGATAGGTAGGGTAACATGACTATTGAAAACAAGATATGAAGTATGAATAAAGTACAATGGTTAACTCTTTAAAGAGAGAAAAATAAAGTGATCAAATATTTTCTAAGGAACGAGATCGTGGATATCTTGAAACAAATGCATTATTGTTTAAGGAATTTAAGACAAAATTTCCCATTATTCTCTCATTCTTAAGAAAAAATAATTAGTAATTAAATTTATATAGAATATGTAAGTTGTTTTATAAGATTCCTTAGTTTGTTAGGAAATTAAAAAAGTTAAAATCATGTTTAATTACTTTGGAAATGAGAGAATATAATATGTTCATCTATAGGATCGACCACAAAATATGTAATAAAACGCAAATGTAAGAATGAAAATTTGCTTGACCAATGTTAATCATGAGTCAAGGCAGGTGAAAAGAAGGGAGATTAAATACTGTTAATCGGACATATAATATGCATCCAAATTAAACGATTATATAAAATATACCATATTAAGTTATCTATATACATATATATATAAAGCAGAATATTCTGTCAAAAATAACTATAATAAATATCTAATTTATTAAATATTTCCGTTTAAAAAAATCATTAATAAATTTTATTTTAAATTTATTAATAAACAAATACATAAATATTAATATTTAATACATTTAATTTTATATTTATTGTATAGAAACTCAAAAGAAAAGGTAAATAGATAAATTTATCTACATATTTATATACTCTAATAATAGAGAAAAAATTTGAGATATTTACAGAAATATTATTTTCTCAACAAAAAAGTGTCACATCAACAATATTTTATTTTGCATTTTTATTATTTAATCTATTCAATTTATATATATATATATATATTGTATTAGTTTATTCTTATTTTATTAAGACTAATTGAATTATTTTTTATTTAATAATTTCTTATACACCAATAATAGATAATGTTCAAACAATAATTTCAATAATAAATATTAATTTGTTTGGGGATAATTGTATCATATTTAATATAAATATAATTTATAAATAAGTGTAACACTATTAAAGATGCGGATATATACATATATGTATGTATATAATGTATTTAGTGTTAAATTATATGTAATTCTAAGTATTTTTTAAATTAATATTTGTAAGTGTCCCATCAACAAAATTTTTATTTTGTATTTTTTACTATTTCATCCATTTGATCTAATAATATAAATATTGTATTAATTTATTCTCATTTTATCGATTTTAATTAAATTAATTTTTATTGAAAATTTATTAAAATCAACAATAGATATCCAAACAATAATTTCAATAATAAATATTAATTTGCATGGGGATAATTTATACCATAATAATATAAATTAATAAATAAATATGACACTATTAAAGATATGTGTATATACATATATGTATATATAATATGTATTTAGTCTGAATTATATGTCACCTTGAATATTTTTTAAATTATAAATATCTCATAATCAAATAAAATTTTAGTCTTTTACTTTACACTTAAAACTTCGTATATTTTTATATGAGAGTGCACATTTTGAATTTATATGGCTCACCTGATTATTTAAATTATATGCATAGTTTCTAATTATATTGTCATTATCATGATCGTAGACTATTATTACATTTTGATTCTGTGTTTAGCTTAAATTGTAATGATCAATATCTTGCTATATCAATTAATTTACTTGATACTTATAAAGGAATAAATATATGCCATCTTCGATGTTAAACGATATTAATAAAAAAATTATAATTCAATTTATTTTGAAATAAAAGGTTGAAAATACATAATTGACAGTGCTTGCATCAAGTTCCTACGTAAAATTTCTAATTTTATTGTGTAATGTTTCTATATATACATACTCACACACACATGTATTTAATTTTAATAATTGAATTTGATTTTTAATTCATAATTTTTTTAGTTTTTTTAGTATATTTAATTTAAGTGACTAAATATATTAGTTTGTAACACAGATGATAAAAAAATGTTTCGACTATAATTGTTGTGTATAAAGAAGTTTTTAAAAAACTTACAAACTTTACAGGTAGAATTTCAAATTTTGATTTGAAGATCATGATATTGATACTTTTGTTTTTTGTATTAATCATAGATTAGTGAATTGGATGTGTATAATATCAATATATTGTTATGAATTGAATTATCTTAAGCAAATTTATATTTTCTTAGTCATTAAATATTATATTGTCTTTTATATACTAAAATTACTTACACTATATTATGAAATAATTAATATTTATCAACATTATATCACAAAACGCGCATCGTGCGAATGCGAGTACTAGTAAAGTATACATCTAAAATAACTTTATACACATGATTTGTAATGATAAGTGAAATACACATATATCAAAAACATTATAAAATATAAAGAACGGAGAATTACTTTTCATTTTAAGAACTTATAATAGTAAGGTTTTAAAGAGACTCGAACACCTTTTTAAAGAATAAAAATAATTCTCATGACTTTCTACCTAGTTTCCTACCAATAATTGAAGGTTGGAGGTACTTAGGTTATTAAAATAGAGTTAAGAGTAGATCAATGATTAGGAGGGTTTGAACCCTAGCTAGTGGAGTTCATCTTTCCACGTCCAAAAGAGGTGTTAATGTTGTCAAAGAAATTGGAGGCATGTTAGTGTCACATTTCCAAATATCCATGTGTTTTCTTCACATCAACAAAAACACATTTCCAAATTCCCAAATCTTGAGTGGATTCCAACTCCTCGTTCAACCATTTTTGTATTAGATTCCCTACACCTTGCTACCTTGTGGGTGGGTTTCCCTTTCAAAACCTAACCAAAAAAGAAACAAAATTAGACTAAAGTTTAGTTGTTAATTAAGGTTCTTACATGGGATTTTATTAAATGAGAGTTTGGTAATTAGGGATTCATTAATTAGCAGTACAATATATGATGTGGTCGAACTGACCACGTTCGAACTCTTCCGAAAAACCGATCGACTTGAAGGCTAATTAATGCGAACAGAACAGAGAAGTAAGAAGAACATTTTTGGACGAACAAGTAAGTTCGCACTCTATAAAAATATGTATGAGCGAACTAATCAGTCTTGCAAGCTAAACTGTCGAACTGTAGACTGAAATGTCGAACTAGATCCAAGCGAATTGATTTAAATTTGGAACAACTGCCATGATCGCGAGAATATCGCCCACCTCCCACTTTTTTAGGAGAAATCCTAACTGCCACGTTTTCCAGGGAGTATTTATAAACTCTTATCTTTCTATTTCACACACAATCACACATAGCAATTACTAAGCCAAAAAAGCAATACCAACGTTTTTCCAGATTACTGACTTGAGCGTCAGAGTCTCTTCACCGGGAAAAACCCCCGGTATTTCTTTGTTTTTTACAGGCCTTTTACATCGGAGAATTCCAATCGACGCTGGAAAAAGAAGAAATTGAAGAAGGACAAATCAATTGGCGCCGTCTGTGGGAAGTATTTTTTCGCAACTTTGAGCATTTAAGACGTTGAGAAATTGTGAAGATGGTGAATACCAGAGGATCTCAAAGGAGAGTAGATGAAGGAGCACAGTCCGTGCGACAAGACGAGGATCAGAACTCTGCATCGGCGAATCCTCCCGGCACTGTCACTTTGACACCGGAGGAACTTTCAACCTTAATAGAGGCGGTTGTCCAGAAGGCTCTAGGCAAACAACGGGCCGAATCACAGCAAGGCAATACTGAAACTCATGCTCGGAAAGAGAAAGAAGGTGACAAGTCTCGGATGGATGAGCAAGAAAGTTAATCCGATCACCCCCGTGGCCAGAAACAGGTACATGCTGAATTGTCTGAGAAGGTGGATGATCTCAGAAAGGAGTTGAGAGAGGTGCAGAAGACTGTTCGGCGTATTCCTCGAAGTTCCAGGGGAAATCCTTTTTCTGAAGAGGTCATGGAGGACGAACTGCCAGCCTCCTTTCGGCCGGTGAATTTCGATTATGATGGTACCACTGATTCGTGGGAACATCTATGTAGGTTTGAGAATACCGCTCTATTACATCGGTATTCGGATGGCATTAAATGTAGGGTGTTCGCAACTACCCTCACTAAATCCGCTCAGACATGGTTCAGTCAGTTGAGCGATGGAATGATTCACAACTTCGAACAGCTGTCGGAGTTGTTTTTGCATCAGTTCACCAGTTCGAGGAGGCAGAGGCGATCTACTCAAACCCTGTTCGGCGTAAAACAGAAAGGGGATGAGACCTTGAGGAACTATGTCAAACGTTTTACAGCTGCTACTTTGGAAGCTCCCGAAGCTTCGGACGATTTGGTCGTTAGTGCTTTCATCCAAGGATTGAAGGAAGGTGATCTCCATACTTCGCCGGTTAAGAAAACACCCAGCAATTTTGATGACTTGTTGCAGAGGTCTACCAAATACATTAACCTGGAGGAAGCAGTTCGAATGAAGAAAGGGGAGAGTTCGAGTCGAATTAGCAGGCCACAACAGGAGCAAGAGGGAGCTCGAAAGAGAGACGGAGGGGAACAACGAGCAAGATTTGCTCCACCCCCTTGAGAGAGAATCGAACAGGGCAGAGGTATGAACAATACACGCCCATGACTATGCCGCCCGGACAGGTACTGATGGAGATATGGGACCTGCCCCAACTGAAATGGCCATCGACTTGGAGTCCTAATCCGAAGAAACCATCTACCTTCGGTAACGGTAAATTGTGTCGATTTCATAATGAATATGGGCATAGAACTGATGAATGTTTACATTTGCGAGATGAACTGGAAAGATTGATCAGGGAAAACAAATTGGCTCGTTTCGTTCGTCGGACTCGATCGAACTGCGGACAGAGGAACGACCAGGAAGAGCCGAGACGGGACAGAAGGCAAGAGCAGTAAGAACTATCTCCGCCTCCCCCAGCGCGAGATAGACCCGAACGGGAAGAAAGGCCCACTATTCACATGATCATGGGTGGGCCAACAGATGGAGATTCCAACAGAGCTCGAAAGGTGAGACTTAATTCTGTCAAGCAGGAACAGAATACAGTTCACTCAATCTTCGAAGGGGTGGCGATCGAGTTCGGAGTTCGTGATCGTGTGGCAATTCAAAGCCCCCAGTTCGACGCCATGGTGATCGTCGCTGAAATAGGTGGCTTCAATGTTGAGAGGGTATTTGTGGATACGGGCAATTCAGTGGACATCATGTTCATGGATTGCTTCAAGAAAATGAGATCAAGGGTGGAGGTAAAACCTGTAGAAACTTCACTCTATGGTTTTGCAGAAGAATCTGTAACAGTGTACGGAAAAATCCAGCTACCTATGGTGCTAGGAGATGGGGAATGGAGGCAGAACAAAACCATGACTTTCCTTATAGTGGATGCACCTTCTCAATACAATGTGATTTTGGGCCGTCCTTCTTTGAGCTCGTATGCGGCTGTTATTTCAACTGCCCATTTGATGATGAAGTTCCCGGTGGAGAATGAGGAAGGGCGAGTGGTAGGAGTAGGAGTTGTTCATGGTAATCAACAAACATCCCGACGTTGTTATGTAGCTGCAGTCCGACAATCTGAGTCTCGCAAGCGCCATAACGAACAGAGAGACGAAGTTGATCGAGGAAGGGATAAAAGTTTGAAAAAAGATGATGACACAAAGACTGTGGAATTCGAAGAGGGTGAACTAATGAGTGTGGAGTTAATCCCGGAGCTGCCTGGACATTCAGTTCGTATCGGAAGTCAATTGTCGGAACAGGTTAGAGGAGAAATCGTGGCTGCTCTCCAGGATAATGTGGACTTGTTTGCCTGGAAACCTGAAGATATGAAGGGTATAAACCCAGAAGTAGCTGTTCACAAGTTGAATATCAAGCCAGATGTTCGACCAGTTAAACAGAAACTAAGGCATTTCGGGGAACAGCAGAATAAAATTATGAAGGAAGAGATCGAGAAACTGCTAGAGATTGGACACATTGAAGAAATCCAATATCCTCGGTGGCTAGCTAATGTCATGCTAGTCCCAAAGCCAGGGAACAAGTGGCGAATGTGTATTGATTTCCGGGATCTGAATAAAGCTTGCCCCAAGGATCATTATCCTCTCCCGTGGATCGATAAACTAGTTGATTCCACGGCGGGATGCGAACTGCTCAGCATGATGGATGCAGCACAAGGATACCACCAAATCAGGCTACATCCAGAAGATAAACCCAATGTGGCCTTTATTACTTCGTCAGGTACGTATTGCTATACAGTTATGCCATTTGGTCTGAAAAACGCAGGAGCTACTTATCAGCGAATGGTAGACGAACTGTTTAAACATCAATTGGGGCGCAACATGGAAGCATATGTCGATGATATGTTGGTGAAAAGCATACTGGCGAACACCCACGCCGAGGATTTGAGAGAAACTATGGCGACAATTCGAAAGCATGGGATGCGATTAAACCCGGCCAAGTGTTCGTTCGGGGTGAAAGCAGGGAAGTTTCTGGGATATATGGTGACGAACAGAGGGATAGAGGTCAACCCTAGCAAAGTCCGAGCTATACAAGGAATGACGCCTCCACGAACCATCAAAGAGGTACAAACATTAACTGGCCGCATTGTCGCTTTGAGCAGGTTTATATCCAGGTTGGCGGACAGGGGTTTACCTTTCTTCAAAATTTTGAGAAAGAATGATCGGTTTAGTTGGGATACGAACTGTCAGAAGGCATTTGAAGATTTGAAGGCGTTTCTTCTCACACTTCCTTTGTTGAAACAACTTGTTAAAGGAAGTGTGATGGTTGTATACTTGGCAGTCGGAGAAGAATCGGTCAGTTCGGTTCTCATCCGCGAAGAAGGTAGAGACCAGTTCCCAGTATACTTTGTTAGTAAAGTTTTGCATGGGGCTGAAATCCGCTACACGGAAGTAGAGAAGGTCGCTTATGCCTTAGTCACTACGGCAAGAAGGCTGAGACCATATTTTTTGGGCTATGAGATTACAGTACGAACTAATCATCCGCTGAGTGTAGTGTTGGGAAAACCGGACGCATCAGGCAGACTAGTAAAGTGGCAGTCGAATTGGGACAGTTCGATTTGAAGTATGTGCCGCGAACAGCTATAAAAGGTCAAGCATTGACGGATTTTATTCAGGAAACGACCAGGCTACAAGACAAAAAAGAATGGGAAGTATTTGTAGATGGATCGTCATCCCGCCAGGGCGCAAGAGCAGGGATATTATTGATCAGCCCTGAAAAAGATGAGTTAGAATTTGCCATAAAATTTCAATTTAAGGCATCTAACAATGAGGCAGAATATGAAGCTTTTTTGCAGGGATTAAAAATAGCTGAACAGGCTGGAGCTCGAGATCTGATAGTTAAATCAGATTCACAATTGGTGACACAGCAACTCCGAAATCAATGTGAAGTTAAGGAAGATCGTATGATTTCTTACGTACAGAAAATCAGAGAGATGGAGAAACGATTTGAGAAACTTCAGATCGAACAGATACCTCGGAGCGAAAATCAGAAAGCGGATTATCTAGCCAAGATTGGGAGTTCGCTGCAGGACTGTTCGAAGAGAAGTATTACGGTGATGGGAGTAGGAAAGGAAAATGAAGTGATGAATATCGATCTAGCCGAGCATGATTGGAGAACTCCTTTGTTGAATTTTTTAGGAGGAGTAAAAGATGGGCTGGCAAAAGACCTTGAGAAATTGGAGAAACAAGCCGGATTCTACTACGTTCTTGATGGGATGTTGTATCGAAAAACCTTCCTACCGACAGATGCAAGGTGTTTATCTCAAGAAGAATGAATCAAAGTATTGAAAGAAGCGCACGAAGGTGGATGCGCCGAACATGCGGGAGCTCGGGCACTTGCTCGGAAGGTCGCACGAGCTGGTTTCTATTGGCCTACAATGAAGAATGACGCTGAAGAGTTAGTTCGGAAGTGCAACTCCTGTCAAAAACACGGATGGAGAATTCACACGCCAGCAACAGATATGCTTACAGTATGTTCGCCCTGTCCTTTTGCTAGATGGGGTATTGACATTGTTGGTCCACTCGTCAAAACCAGAGGAAACAAACAGTTCTTGGTGGTGGCCGTGGACTACTTTATTAAATGGGTCGAGACAGAACCCTTAGTCAAGATAGCCGAGCCCGATATGATTCATTTTATATGGAAGAGTATTTGCTGCAGGTTCGGCTTACCCCGAATTTTGGTGTCAGATAATGGAGCTCAGTTCCGAGGCAAAAAGATCACAGGATGGTGTAAGGAAATGAAAATTATACAAGTATTTACTCCGGTGGCTCATCCTCAGGCAAATGAGCAAGTCGAAGTGGTTAACCGAATCATACTAGATGGGCTGAAGAAACGACTTGAATGTGAGAAATCGAACTGGGTGGACGAACTTCCATCAGTCTTGTGGGCGTATCGAACTGCATCTAGATCGACTACGGGAGAGACTCCTTTCAGTTTGGCGTTTGGAATGGAAGCAGTGGTCCCAGCTGAAATTCAAGGAGAAGCTCTACGAATCACTAACTTTGATCCGCAGCAAAATGAAGAATTGATCCGAACTGATTTGCTATTTCTGGAGGAAATTAGAGACGTGGCCAGAGTTCGCCATGAGTTATACAAAAGACGTATTCAGGCGGCCTTCAACAGGAAGGTTCGAAAGTGAGAATTCCAGGTAGGGGATTTGGTTGTAAGGCAATCTGATGCCTTGCTGGAGATCGGAAAATTAGATGCCATTTGGGAAGGACCGTATACTGTTACAAGAGTTTTACCAGGAGGATCTTATGAGCTCGCCGATGAACGAGGAAAGGAACTGCCTAGACCTTGGCACATCAACCACTTGAAGAAATTTTATACTTGAAGTATCAAATCCCAGTATGTTGTTTTTTACTTTAAAGTTGTTATTGCTTTTATGAATAAGAGATATTTTCATACTCCGTGGATGTAGGTCGATTTGACCGAACCACGTTAAATCCTTGAGTCTTTCCTTGTTGATTTACATATATTTCTGAACATATCTGTTAAAATCATATTGTGGAGCGAACTTAAAGTTCCCTCGGAACTCACTGATTAAGCATACCAAAGAAGTTCCCTCGGAACTCATTGATTAAGCATACTGAAGAAGTTCCCTCGGAACTCACTGATTAAGCATACCAAAGAAGTTCCCTCGGAACTTATTGATTAAGCATGCTGAAGAAGTTCCCTCGTAACTTATTTATTAAGCATACTATGAAAGTTCCCTCGGAACTCGTTGAATAAGCGCGAACTGAAGAAGCCTCTTTGGGACTTAATGACTAAGCGAGTTGCAGGATTTCTCTCCGAACTCGATGACGAAGTGAAGTGAAGAAGTTCTATCGAACTCAATGATTGAAATAAATTGAAGAGGTTTTATCGAACTTAATGATTAAGCGAAGTGAAAGAGCCTCTTCGGAGTTCGATGAGTGAGTATTTAAAAAATACAAGTACTTAGGAAAAAATTCATTCTTGATATTTTATGGCTAAGTACTTAGAAAAGAATTCGTTCGAAGTTCTGCGATTAAAGGAATAGAAAAACACTGAAGTATGCGAACTATTTGATTCCAAATCGATTCATTACAAAGTACAAGTCAAAAACTTTAAAAAAGAACAAGTACAAGTATTACAAAGACTAAGAGCGATCAGGAGAAGGTGAAGATTCAGGAGTGAGTTGGATCGCAGCTGGATGGAGAGGATCGAACATATCCTCAGGCAGATCCGCAGTCGGGCTAGAAGAGGGCTTGGCAGGTGCTGGAAGAGATGAGCTGGCACCAGGATCGCCGAACTGGTTGTCAGGAAGAACTTCCTTTATCGCTTCTTCTAAGCAGCCTGACCACCAGTTCGCATCCACATCTTCATCCGGATTCCCACGCCAGCCGGGAGGAATAGAATGAGTCTGCATCACCTTCTGGCCCAGCTCGTTCACATTGAACTGGAATGCCTCGCCAACTTCCTCCTGGCAAAGTCGGACTCCTTCCTTAAAATATGTGAAGGCCATGGGAGCTGCCTTCGAGAGGAAGAGGACGGAGTCCCAGAGACGAGCTATGAGCCTTTCTCGGAAAGACTCTGATATTAACTCCATCTCCGGGCTCCGAGCGAACCGGTGGAAGCCCTCAGTATACATGGCTCTTCCAAATTCGACTCAGGAACTCTTTTCCAGTTCGAGTCTCGCCTTCAACTCCTTGTTCTTCTCTTCCAGCCTCCGAATTTCGGCGTGCGCATCCGAAAGAGCGGACTGCTTCTCCATGGCGAACTTCTCTTTAGCCAGCAGCAGCTCTTCCCTTCTGGCCACCTCGGAGCGAGCGAGTGCCAACTCCATCTCCCTTTCCTCCAACTTGGCGGACAAGTTTTCGGCTTTGCCGGCATGAAGGCTCAGATCGCTCTCCAAAGTCTTCTTCTCCTGGAGGGTGTCCCTTAGACGATCTCGACGACGGAAGGCCTTTTGGCCCATGGCTTCGAAATACTTGACAGCATTGGACACCCGCGAGATGTTGACCTTGAACTCTTTGATCTCGCGATCCTCCTCTTCCGCAGCCTTCTTGCCCGTAACAACTGCCCCCTCCTGATCGAGCTCTGTTTCAGTCCGCCCCGCTTCAGCCGAGGTGCCCCCCTCAGTTCGCTGTTTTTTGGCTGATCTTTGCGAACTGGAAGACGCCTTCTTCTTCCGCCGAAGAGGAATTACGGCCTCGGTCCCCTCTTCAGTTGTCTCCTCGACAGGGTTTGCACTCTCCGAAATGGGGGCAGTTGCTGGTGAAGAGAAAGCCCAAACGATAGCAACGGCCGATGGCGAAGCAGCAGAAATACTGCCTCCCTCGGCCAAGTCGGGACTAGCTCGCGGCGTTAGTTCGCTCAGGCGCCTCTCTTCTTTCTCGCGGAAGGTCGCGGCTTGCCTGCCATTTACCACTTCGTCCGCCGGGGAAAAAGCGGTCTTTTGGGCCTTTGGAACTACATCGTCGAAGACAAAAAACTTGTTAATCTCCTTATCTGCAACACAATAAAGTAAATAGTCAGTATATACACAGTTCGATAAGTTCGAAAAAAGATAGCGAGAAATGAAGGGACATTTTTAAGCAACTTAGATCGAACTGACGATGAACTGGAGTGTATGGATAAAACCCCCAGAAAGCTAACAATCGTTCGCATGAACTCATGCGAACTATGTCAAACTGCCCTCTCCGAAAAAGCCTATCCAAAGACGCAAGTTCGAAGTCTCTGGGAGGAGCAGGCTCGGTTTGGTTCGAACTCTCGGCCCAGGGGATGGTTCAGAAAGGCCTATTAGTGGGGACACGAATAAAAAAAATAATATTTTTCCCAGGAGCTGATTTTATCATCTCCTGGGGATAAAAATTGAGCCCGTTTATTTCCGCTTCGAGGGCTCAGATAGAAGCGGAAGGGGTTTGTGTGTTTGAGTACAAAACAGGAACGGAATCGATCGGAGGTCGGCTCGACCCCCATCCACTTGCACACCATATAAAATGCTACGATGTAGCTTATGGAGTTCGGGTGCAACTGGTTGGGACAGACCCCGAATGCCGAACCGATCTCAAGAAGGAAAGGGTGGATAGGAGGAACTAAACCTACAGTCACATGTCTCAAAAACCATGTGTGGCAGCCAGCGGGAGCTCGATGAGGACGCTCATCAGGGCTGGGAATAACTATAGAATAGCCCGCCGCTGCCATGAGCGAACTAAGGAGAACAGTGTGGGTTTGAGTGGTTTTAGTAGCAGAGAAAACGTTATCTATTGTTTTCTTGCGAGATCGTTTAGGGGGAGAAGAAAGGGTTTTACAGTCGGAAGAAGAGGGCTTTAGAACGGGCGAATCAGAAGTAGGTCGCAAGGGGAGTTCCTCGAAACCCTCCTCCGATTCACTTTCGTCCCTTAGGTGCTTAATCGAAGAAGAGGAAGCCATTTTGAAAAATATGAAACGAAGAAGGAAGAAATGAAAGAGTACCTGGATTTGTTTGTGGAACTTTAGAAATCTCAGGAGAAATGATTCTTGCTTAGGAGTGAAGGATAGTTTTTCGTAGAAGAGTTTTATGAAGGAGAAGCAAGGGTATATATAGAGAAGGAAGGAGTCTTGGTTTTGGGGGGAAAAATGCGAAAAGTCGCGAAATCTCAGCCGTTGGATGCAGTTCGATCCAACGGCGAAGATGAAAAGTCGTGGATCTAACCGTTGGATGCAGTTCGATCCGACGGCGAATACGAAAGGGTGCCTCGAAGCAGCGGAAACAATCTCAGCCGTTGGATGCAGTCCGATCCAACGGCGAAGATGAAAAGGCGCCTAGGGATTGGCGAAACTGACAATTCAGATCTCAGCCTTTGGATGCTGTTCGATCCAACGGCGAAGACGAAAAGACGCCTTGGGAAGGAGAAAGATGTCGCAGGCGGATGATTGATGGGACGCGATGCTTCTCGAAGAAGCGTCATAATGGGCAACAACCCGAACTGCATCAGTGCGCGAACACACGCACTCCGAAGGGGGGGAGTACTGATGTGGTCGAACTGACCACATTCGAACTCTTCCGAAAAACCGATCGACTTGAAGGCTAATTAATGCGAACAGAACAGAGAAGTAAGAAGAACATTTTTGGACGAACAAGTAAGTTCGCACTCTATAAAAATATGTATGAGCGAACTAATCAGTCTTGCAAGCTAAACTGTCGAACTGTAGACTGAAATGTCGAACTAGATCCAAGCGAACTGATTTAAATTTGGAACAACTGCCATGATCGCGAGAATATCGCCCACCTCCCACTTTTTTAGGAGAAATCCTAACTGCCACGTTTTCCAGGGAGTATTTATAAACCCTTATCTTTCTATTTCACACACAATCACACATAGCAATTACTAAGCAAAAAAAGCAATACCAACGTTTTTCCAGATTACTGACTTGAGCGTCGGAGTCTCTTCATCGGGAAAAACCCCCGGTGTTTCTTTGTTTTTTGCAGGCCTTTTACATCGGAGAATTCCAATCGACGCCGAAAAAAGAGGAAATTGAAGAAGGACAAATCAATATATATGTGGATTCTTTCAAATCTTGATGTCCAAAGACAAGGTTTGTTCCCATTTTTAGTAGGCATTGCTTATGCTACTCTATATATCCCTATGTTTTCATGTTTTAGTTTAAAGTAGTGTTTTAGCTAAGGTAGCAGTAAGGATGTTCAAACGGTTCGGCGGTTCCGGTTTCGGTTCGAACCGCCGGTTTGGCGGTTCCGGATTGGTGGAACCGAAACCGAACCGGTAGGTGGCCGGTTCCGGTTTCGGTTCCAAACCGCCGGTTGAACCGAAACCGGGCGGTTTGGCCGGTTCGAACCGCCGGTTCCTCTTTTTTTTTTTTTTGCATTTTTCTTTTTCATTTTGATTTTGCAACTCCGAATTTGTTTATTAATGTTTGTTTCGATATAATTCATGATTGAAATAGACTAATAGAGTACACAAAATCGAACCGGCACAAATGTTTTCATTATAAATTGCAAAATTATTACAAGTTATACAATTTCTAAGTTTCTAACCTAATGATTGCAATTCTAATGAATTTATAATCTTAATTCTAATCTATTAGACTATTACAAACTAAATATATTTATTACAATTACAAAAGTTTATCTAAAGATTAAAGAGAAGGGGAAAAATTTGAAAGATCTTGAGTTTCATTCTAAGTTTGGAAATGAAATTCAATTCCAAACTTATAATGAAATTGCCTACGTATCCTTAATTCTAATCAAATTAAGGAATCAAATTAAGGAATCAAAACCATTATTCCTTAGCAATAATGGTTAGAATAGGATATATGGTGGTCCTTCGTGACCACCACTTCAACAAATCACTTGAAGTCTCAAAAGCAATAGATTCATAAGTAGCACTTAAATAAGAGTCTTAACTCTTGGGTAGGGTTACCTCTAGATCATTTTTGTGTCCTAATGTCATAAAAAAAATTAAAAAAAATAAAAAAAATTCAAAAATTCAAAAAAAAATTCAAAAAAAAATTCAAAAAAAAAATAAAAATTGTAAAAACCGGCGGTTCGAACCGCCGGTTGAACCGCCGGTTCGCCGGTTTGCAAAAATTGGAACCGGAACCGAACCGCCCCCCGGCGGTTCGCGGTTCCGGTTCGGAACCGAAACCGGGTCAACGGTTCCCGGAACCGTTGACCGGCGGTTCGAACCACCCCGGTTTCGGTTTTCGGAACCGTTTGAACGTCTTTAGGTAGCAGTCATTTGTATATCACAAAAACATGTGTGAGATGGTTTCACGGATAGTTTCTGTGAGACCGATTATTTTTAACTACGAATTAAACTCATTTCCATAAATTTATATGTGAATTGTAAAGTGTGAATTGTGGGTTGACTCATCTCACATAAATTAATGATCCATGAGACTGCTCTCACGTAAAACTTTTTATTCTATTCTATATATGTATATCATGTTAATAGCAAAAGATAATTACACTACATTTTCTAAACTATTTAGTGTGGAACAATTAAACAATTAGTATTACATCGAACATATTTTACTAAACAAAGCATTAGCGTACATGTATTTAAATTCTCACACAAAAATACAAGTTTAATTTCACTTAGATATATATGAATTTGTATTCTGTAGAACATAAGTTTGCAATGTTTTATTAGGATTGTTTATAATTCCGTGATTTACTCCTTGGGAAATGATTCAAGATCATACACTAATTAACTCTCAATAATCCAACCATTTTATTGTTCTCGAAAGTGGGTGCAAGTATAATTAATATCGTATGTGAAAAAGGGGACAACTAATTGGAATAGTACTCCTAATCATAGTGTTAATTAATTAATTATTAAATATATAGCTAATTAATAGGGTGTGCCCATAGGTGTTACATTATTACTAATCCCTCACATGCATCTCCATATATACATTCTAATCCCAATAACTTCTCTCTCTAGATTCCTAGAAATAATCAAAAGTAGAACCCTACACACACAAATGCCAACTATTCTACCTGTCATAAACCACAATTATAATTCTTTCCACGAGTTAATCTCGGTCGCATTCCAGGGATATTTATGTGAAACAATCTCATAAAACTTCTACTCCAACTATTTTATCTATCTTTTAAAATTAACATTGAAGTTTTCGATATTTTACATCTACTAAAATTATACCCATGCGATGCACGGTTTATAATTTAATTTATTAATTTTAAGAAATTTAATAATATAATGTGATAGTATTATCATAAACTAATTCATATATCAATAAGAATTTAGATATTTTATCTCTACTGTTTTTCATTTTAAATATTATTATATTTTTAAAATGCAAACAATACTATATAAATTTATATTTTTGTTGCACAATGAATTATAAAACCTATATTTGAAATATGAAGTTGTTAAAAATGACACCAATTTTGTACACTAATCAGTTTTGTGAATTAAAATAAATTAAATTTAGTAATGAGAAATATTGATTGTGTCATGGATATTAAAACGATAATTGATATTAAAAAAATATTTTGACTCCTAAAGATATGTTATGCATGTTGGCATTAATATTGACACAAGTGTCATGATAAATATATTATTGTATTTATTGATTGTTCCCTAACGTTCACAATTATAAATTTCTTTGAAATTTTCGGCCTAACCACTAACTTAATTATTTATAGTTAAAAAAATATAAATACCTAAATATATTGCTATAAAATAACGTAGATAATTGAATATTGAACCCACTTATATTGACAAATAAACCAAACAACTATATAAAAATGTTTTTCATTATAATTAATTTCTCCAAAAGTCTAAAACTTTGTATTTACAAATTATTTTTTTAATTTCTTAATCTTAGTTTAATTTAGTCATTTGTTTTTTGCATTTCTAATTGTGTTAAATATAATTATGCACCAAAATTTAAATATCAAATTTCTACATTATTATTTTTTTACGATGCAATGTAAATAACAAATTAGAATTCATAAAAAATAATAAATCGGATATATCATGCATTAATAACAAAATTCTAGATATCAAAATGAAAATTAATTATATTATTTTTATTGAAGGTCTTATATATATATATATATAGATATGTATGCTATATATGAGATTGCATTAAATAATAGGGTAGTTTTATAATACACCAGGTGTATTAATACACCAAACTTTCCATTCATTTTCAGCCATCAGATTTGAGATCATTGAAGTCAAAGTCAACTATGATCTCAGATCTAATGATTGAAAATGATGGAGAGTTTGGTGTATTAAATAGACCCAATGTACTACAGAAGGACCCTAAATGATAAGTTGAAGTGAAAAGAGAGAGGTGTCTTCAATCAAGCCACGATGAAACTTAATTAAGTAAGATATAGGAATTAAATGATAAAGAAAGGTAGAAAATATCTAAGAAGTACTTAATGCAAGAAGATGTGTGTTAGTTAATTTTAATGGGAATAAAAATGAAAAGAATGAAAGAGGAGTTAGTGTGTTGAATGGGTGAAGAAGCAGCTTTTGAGAATGGACATATAAGACTCATAACACATCCTTTTTGACTCAGCATGGGACGCTGTTACCATATAATTAAAGATAAATAACTTTTGGTCCATTAATTTCATATAATACTATTCCAATTATATAAACACATTTATTTATTACAATCTAGAAATTTTTTATTTTTGTAATAAGCTAGACATGAATTTTGAAGCCCTCATTGGTCTATCATCTCATTCTTCAATAATCCACACTTTTAACATTTAAATTCAAATAAACAACACATATATAGATCTCACAAACTATTATATCACATAAGTTTCACACGAGTTTTTACGTTTTCCAATGTTTACATGACTGCAGACACATGCAAAATTCCAATCAAATATTTATCTCCACTCTCAAGTTCTTTCTTTTTTTCTTTTTTTCTTTTTGTTAAATTCCCACATATATACAAATATATATATATATATATGATGGAAATGGAAATATAATTGGAAGTGCAATGATATCATCAAGTTGCAGAGGCATTGACCATTGTACTAGACTTACTGTCTGAAGCAATTAAGGTGGTGGCCATTTTTTGTCGGTTAAAGCTGCCTAATTTAACATCCATGGCTTATTAATATCATCAAAATTATATATAAGTATTTGTGTTGCTTTATGAGGTTGGTTGTTTTTAATTCACTTATAAAGATCTTGATTGATATTCTCAAGAACTTAAATAAGGGTATTGCTTCAAAGAATCATTGAAAAGAACTAATAGCAATTGTCACTCCTTTTTTTATTTCATCGAATATATATATATATATATATGATCATCAGTAGCTGCAAAAATTAATGAGATACGATTCAAAAGCAAGCAACTAATTGCTGGAACACTAAGAAGATGCTGGAGGGAGGGCACGTGACTGATCCCAACCCAAAATTCTAGGAATTTCCAAAGTTGTTCTTTTCATGTTTCATTATTTATTTCCAAAGAATAATCACTTTACCTAAATCGACTTGTTTAATTTCATGGCTTATGAGCAAGAAAAGACATGCACAATGCTAATCTTTGAGGTGACAAATCAGATCACTTGGGTTCGATTCAACTTGTTACGAATCAAATTAGTTTGACCATGCAAGACTTTTCTTTTGTCCCTTTCAAACCACCGGAAAATAAAGAAAGAGTTGGGTTAATATATTCAAGAAAATTATATATTTTACAAAATGCTGTTAATTCAAATCCTGAATCGGGTATGGATAGTTCTAATGAATATACACCTATTTTAGAATGTAAGTAATCACATTTTAAAAATGATGAGTTTCATAATAATAGAGTAATGGAAAAATATAGATGGAATCATTTGATAAGCAAAAAGTGAAAAAAAAACTATATTTACTTACTTAAAATAAGGTTATGAATTACAAACCCATTCCTCTACAGGCTTAATTACATTAATGTACTAGGCATGATACAATTATAAAGAGGGATACATATATATATATATATATCCTCTTTGTCCTAATATATATAGAACATAAAAAAAGAAACTTGCATAGTATTTACTCTTGTTTCTAGCAAGCAAGAATATACATATGCTATGATAAAGAAAGAAAGAAAACTCTTGTTAATCAAGAATTAATTTGGTAAAGACATCTTGATCTCTTCAACTCGTCTTCTCATCCTAAATTGACGTTTTAACGACACTTGTTTCAAGCCCACCAATCGCCTCAAGAATGCCATAACCTCGGACGGTTCTTGCAAAGAATACGACGCATTAGTGTCTTTCGGAACCTTCGAAACCAGAATCCCAAACCCTTGACCTCGCTCTCTAAGCACCTGATCATCCAACACATAACCACATCAAATTTACATAATTCTTGATACATAGATACCACCAATCCTACATATCACCAACTCGTTTTCAATACCTTAAAAGCATCTTCATCAGTTCGATCATCGCCAATGTAAACGGGAAAGACATCAGAACAGTTGGCATACCCTATTTATTATACAAATATTAAAATCAGACATCAATATAATTTATATAGGGACCATTTAAGCCCAAGATTGAGATATACCATAAATAAGGGTAATTAATTAACTCACCAAGTGACTCCAACAAGAACTCGAGAGCTTTCCCTTTGTCCCATTTAATAGTAGGACGGATCTCTAACACCTGCATTTATATTTTCATCAATGTACAACCCATTAAAGCATGTCAAATAAAAATTTCTTTAACTTCTAAGTACAAAAATCAGACAAGAAGAAAAAAATAGAATCTGATCACACACCTTTCTTCCTTGACTCAATCGAAGGCTTGGATACTCTTCTAACACTAATCCAACTTTCTTCGCTAGTTCATTCCATTTCTGCATATTTTGATTATAATATGTAATCAAAACTACTCCACTTTTTAATAATATTTTTATAAAAAGCAACTTTTTGTAAACTTATTATTCTGAATTTACCTACCTTCTCATCAACACAGCGGAAATGAACAGAGACACAGAATTTGTTGTTCTCTACTCTAGCACCTGGTGTAGATTTTGTCACCTCCAAAAGGGATTTATAAACCTGAATTTTTTTCAATATATATGTCAAAATATAATCTTTATAAAAAAGAATTCTTCTTTCTTTGAAAAAAAAAAAAAAAAAATTCCTACCTCATCAATCATGGGTAGAAATTCACTGGCTGGCTGGAAAAGAACAGCTTGAGCACCCTAATAATAAATTACAGAGATGGTTGAGAAGAAAGAAATCAAAACTTAAAAAGAGAAATTGCATGGAGAATAAAAACAAAAGATGATAATTATTATTATTATTATGGCAAAAAAAGAAAACTCACTTTCTTGTAACCTTTTGATGGGCCTTTTATGTCCATACCATGGCTTCCAGCATAATACAGCTCTGCTAAACGCACAAAACTGTAGACCTGTTTATATATACAGCCCAAAAATGAATGAATAATATATATAATAATGATGAAAAATTCATGCAGATAAAAAAGGAAATAAAAGACAAACTAGTGTACCTTGTCTCTGCACCTTCCACTCACTATAGCAGTAGGAAAATATCTAGCAAGTTTCCTCACTGTTGCTCTCATCTGCACACAAATGATCAAACATGAATGTGATCTCTACATGTTCTTGTCTGTTTTTGTTCAAGTTAGAGGATTAGAAATGTGCTTACAGCATCAGACATGAAGGCCCGATCAGGGTCGTCTACTATGGGAGAAAGGGTGCCATCGTAGTCAAGAAACATGACGATTTGTTTGCCTTTCGAAGCACTTGTAATTTCGTCGAACATGTCAAGTGCAGAAGGATGGCGCAGCTGTTTCCCACAAAACATTCCCATTTGTCATCATTATCTCAACAGAATTTGTGTAATCACGCGTGTTTTTGTGTGTGTGTGTGTTTGCTTGTTTTTCTTACAATCCAAGAATTGGGATCGTCGGAGAGAGGCGGCGCTTTGATGTGGGTGGGAGAAGAGGCTCTCATGGAATCGAGCCACGTGTTGATTCTTCCGCCATTGTTGATGTCGAGATTCTGGAGGAGCTTCTTCTTTGAAATGGTGATGTAGGTGCCCGGCACGGCGGGGGGGCGCTGCGCCGCCGAGGCGAAGAGGGAGGAGCCGGAAACCGCCATGTTCTCGTCGGCGACCACCGTGTTTTGCTTCGTCATTTCTTGTATGTGGGATTCTCCAGGTTTCTTCGCTGCAAAGAAATGGGTTGCGTGAATGGTTGGGAGAAGTAAACAGAGGTCTCTGTTTTAATGGGGAAATGTGGATTGGATTTGGGAGCGTGAAAAGACAAATTTATGGCCACTCGAAGAAACAAAAGATCTGAGAAAAAGCTGAAACAATGGAGAAAGTAAATAAAAGACAAAAACTAGAGAGAGAAAGAGAGAAGATGAGTGTGTTGTGTGTGAGAGAGGATTGAGGTAGTTTGCTTCTTTTATAGTTGTAGCCACACACTAACGGACGAAACAACCCACCCGCCAACCCCACCAAGTCTTTGCTGGGACCCACTTTCAGTATCTGTAACTGACCTCTTCCCCCACCTTCCACCGCCGTCAACCACCGTCTCCGGCCACCACGTGGATACCCACTACTGCCACGTGCCCCTCATCCACGACAAGCCCCTCAAATCCCTATTTGTACAACTTCATAACCATTTCTATCATATTTCTTATAAATATATACTTCACTTTTACTTCACATCAATTGTAACGTACCTAATTTACTTGATAACGTCTTAGCTATTAATTTGTAAATTAGTAGAAATGAGTTGATTCATAAGTTAAAATAATCTGTTTCACAAAAGCTTTTCATAGAATCGTCTCACACAATTTTGTTTTTAAGTTTCATCGTATTACTAGCTATCCCATTTGATATGCAGTAGAATATTGACGATGAAAGTAGACACACAAGTGAAGTGAATATAGTTAGTTAGAAAGAAGAGAGTGGGTTGACCCACCCACGACCCACTGGATTCAAGTTTCCAAAAAAGGGTCCAAAACCAGAAATGTGAAAGAGGGCAACTTCATTAAAACCATGTCGATCAATAAGTGGAATTACCAAACATGGAAAATGGTCCTAAAATTTGGAGGCTATATATGTGTATAAATAGTGAAAACACACTTGTGCCCAATAAACAAGCAGCTTAAAAAACCTCAACCTCTTTAGCAAAACCAGTTGCTTATTCTTGCTTTACTTTCTTACAATGACCTATCAATTATTAGTGAATTCAATTTGCATTTTGATCAAATAAAGTACTATGCTTTTCTCCCATCTAATTGGCTGCCCATGTACCAAGAAAAATCATGCATGATTCTAACCTAATAAACAATGTTTTTAGCATCCCAACCATCCACAAGGATCGAAAGACGATCAAACAATTTCCAATTGGATCGAACCATTTATGTAATGTATAAAAATAATTTTCAATTACTCAAGATTTTTTTTTTCTTTGAATAAGGTATTAATTATCGCTATAATTCATAGTATCTTTTTGTGAATTTTAAAATATTGTTATTATACCATCATATAAATGTAAGTAAAAACGTAACTACAGTTCTAGAATCATACCACGATCCACATAATACTATAATCAGAGAATTATACAAATAAGTTCTGAATGCATCTTTAAATAATTAGTTGGAAAGATATATATATATATATCATTTGTTTTAATACAATTATATATATTTAATCCGAGGTATATTAGTGAAAGGAAGAAAACTATGCTATCTTATTGAAAAGTAAACTACATATTTAGATGAAAAAGAAATGCTAGTACAAATTTGGGATTGAGGGGTAAGAGTTTTTCAACTGCCCATGGAGGCTTTCTCTAGCAATGCCCCTAGAATAGATTAGCATTTTAATCCTTGATTAGGATCTTGATTTATATATATATATTTTTTTAATTACCCTAGTCTAGTTAATGGGGACATTTCTAAGATTAAAACCTTGATCTTCTTTTTATGTTTTAACCCTAGTATAAGAATATAAAACTTTGTGAACCTTTACTCCATACTTACAACTTATGATTCAAACTCAGTTTTACAAATAAATCTTTATTTTTTGGGTTGTAATTATGGGTTGATCTGTTTTACAAAATTAAATCCGCAGGACAGTCTAATGAAAATCATACTTTTTTTTTTTTTCTTTTATCAAGATATGTTTCACACTTAATTTTGTAAGACTTAAGTCTTGTGGACTTAATCATGATTTAATTAGTTATAGGTAGGCATTAGAAATTAGTTTACTTGGTAAGTGAGGAAATTAATTACTAAGACTACATATGATAGCCAATAGGAAGTGGCTTTATATAAAAAAAAAAATTGTGGGCTAATAATAACTGTATTTTTTTAAGATATATTTCCACCTACCTAAAAAAGATACTAAGATTAAAAAAAGTAGTATACTATATTACCTATGCTCTTAATTGTCATTAACGAGTGTTACATATAATTCTTTATTACTATAGACTTTCTGAAATTTTAAATTATGATTAAACATATAATTTTACTTAATAAATACGGATAACTGTCGACTCTTTTTTTTCACATTTTCTTTTTAGTAAGTAGTTAACCATCTCACGGACAAGAATTCCACTATTTTTTTAGACAAGATGAAAGTGGATAAAACCAATCTTGGAAAAAATATATAAAATGGGTAGATATTATATGTGTGTGTATATATTTATATACACATTATTATATCAAACATGAGGAGAAACTTTCACAATGAACAATACCACTTAATTAGTAATTAAGTCAATAGAGAACATGCTAAACACAGCTATACCATGATTAACCAAACGAATATTCTAAATTGTTGAATGGATAGAGTTCCTAGTTTTCTCGATTATTGGACAATTATTAACCACTCATTCAATCACTCATGTACTTAGTGATATACTTTATTTCTTAACATCAAAACTAAATGACAAAAACTCAGGTGAGATTGTTTCATAAATCACATTCCATGAGATGGAATCTTACCTAACTCCCTTAACCTCATTAGTAAGTTTAAACAAACTAAATAGCTAGCCTATATTTACAAATTAGAATTTGAAACGATCACACAACAGAATAGCTTATGTAAATCGAATATGTTCTCGGAACGATGGTCTTCAAACCATTAACATGAACAATGCAAGTTAGAGTTCTTGTTGTTAATTAAGCAGCTTAGGGATGCCAAAGAGGGGGTATGTTAAACTCAAATTTTGTACCAAACTAGTCAAAATTTAAGTATTAGATAGGGTAGGAGTAGGTACAAAATTGATGTTGCATGGCAAAGGGATATCAAGTCCAATTAGTATATATGTAAACTTTTAGCAACTCAATATTCGATCGATATTTACTTATTTGACCATTACATAACTCTATAATATTCCAAACACGTGATTAAAAAGGAATGGTTATTTTTTATCTCTAAATTCTATATTTATTACTCTCTCCAGTTCAATTTTATCTGTTGCTTACAATTGTTTTATATAGATTAATAAAATACTTAATAGTAATAACTATAGGTATAAAATAAAAACAATAAGTTTTTTTGGAATATTGAACAATCATGTGTATTTACAGATCTTGTAAAAAAAGATAAAGAAAGGGAGAGAAAAACTGGAAGATAATAATAATAAAAGAGTGGTTGATCATTATTCATTTCCATTAAAATTACGACACCGTATTAAAAATAGGTTCAAATTAAACTAAAAATAATCTAACTCATCAAAACATGTTTGGGTTCACAAAATAATTATATCAACGAAACGTTTCATATCAAAAATAGGTTCAAATTAAACTAAAAATAATCTACCTCATCAAAACATGTTTGGGTTCACAAAATAATTATATCAACGAAACGTTTCATATAAGTTTGTGTGTTTGTGTAAATAAATAGTTAAAACGTCATTAATGACTACTACAATGTGAACAGGAAGATGATGAAGGTATGAAGTGAGAATATATAAGTGGTAGAATAATCAAACAGAACCTTTTGGAAAATATTAAAATGAGGCCCCAATTATTTGTACCATAATTTCTTCACACCACACAAAAGTATGAGATTCTTGCTAGCTTAATTATATCCCATACCTCTGCATCTGCACTTTTTTTTTTATTTTAATGCAAACTTTTGGAAACTTTACATGTTCATCAGATCTTCATGTGTATATTTATTGGTCCAAATCACACTGATTCTTGCAATCTTCTGGGTTTGGTCAGAAAAACCCTAAAAGATAAAGTCGAGCATTTGTTCTTTATAGTGTTATAATTTCGTATTTTATTTGATCAGTGCATTTAATCATGATCGTTTCTCATCTATGGACAAATAACCCACTTGCTACATGTTGGGAAATATGCAATTTTCATAGAATATAGCTAACTTTATTGATTTGGATTTAGGATTACTAATAAATAAATATTGATCATCAATATCTAATTAAGACCCATTCTAGAGTTAGACTATACCAAAAGAATTATTGGGATCGGGCCTGCACGTAATTGTACTATATTTACTCATATAATACATTTATTTATTGTATATATAAATATATGGAAACATGATAATTGTTGAGGATTCCAAGTTGGAATTGAACTCATAAGAAAAAAAAATAGCATGAATAAAAGATATATAGGTTTGCTAATCTCAAAGTGAATCCTTCTTCCACGCCTAAATCATCGGTTTTAGTGGCTTTAATCCATACTTAGTGGTACCAATCAAATTCATTCCACATTACCTCATTTGTTTATAGTCCCCAAGTGAATCATTATTAGCCACATACAAATATATATGTAGTACTCCTTTTAAAAAATAAAAAACAAAATCATTAACTTAGTATATCAAAATTAGGTTTGACTAGTTTATAAATAACATTCCTGTCAATTAAGTTGTTATCATGTATATCATGAAATCATAAATGTATTCTTGCTACATCTAGTATTGTGGGCAAATTAATATATGTCTACCGCTGACGTATATATCTAGTATATCAATTAATTTCACTTTCAACATAATATATTAAGTTAACGGTAGACATATTAAGAGTTACCACATTTTAGCATTTCTCTCTCTCTCTCTCTCTCTATATATATATATATATATATTGCATTCCATCCGTGTGATAACCCTCCAATACCATAAAATGTATGAGATGTGACGTATTAAAAACAAAGAGGCAATATACCGACGGAAATTACCGATGAACCCATTCCGTCGGGATGATGATATCATATGAGGGAGAGAGAGAGAGATTGGCAAACGTCATGGTCGTGATTTGAGTCGTGATTAAATTCTAGTTTGAGTTGATTAGTTGGAAGTTGGAACCAAGCAAGTTGTTTCTAGAGAATCTTAAAGAAAATGACCATCATCATGTCGTGCCAACATGAATGAATGAGAGAGAACGGAATCAAAATTAAAACAAACTTAATTCACGAGTCAAAATTCAAAGTAGAAAATTGAGTATATACGTTTTTCAAATATTCTATTTTCACAAACAAACGTGTTTAACGGGATATATGCTACTAATTGGCCCAGCCAGATTCTCCACATGAACTAATCTTAAAGTGATGTATACAAAATTTGAATGAAACATATAAAATAATCATTAAGTTTGTCACGATGTATGATTATCTAGTTGTACAAGTTTTCACGAATTTATATAAGAATTTAATATAAAAAAGGATAATTAATTAGTTGTACAATTACTTCCACAAATTTTTATAATAATCCGAATAGGAAAAAAGGTAATTAAATATAGATGTCCAAAAAGAGTGTAAATGAGAAAACATATATATATATATATATATAGGGTTTGCTACATGAAATACCCATTTGAAGATAAACATAATTTATTTTATATACTGATATAACAAAATATCATCTTCTACCCACTTTTATAAAACAATATCACCAAATTCCCATTTTTGAAAAAATTACACTGCAATACTTTTTTTGCATTTAATGCAATACTCTTCGTGAAAGGAACACTTGCTTCTCTCTGATTCGTTCAACACTTGCTTCAACAGACTTCCTCTAATGGCCGAACCAGTTAGTATTTAATTTTTTTGAGTTCATGTTTTTCTTTTGTTTATGTAGTAGTTCATTCTATGCTGAAATATATTTTGGATTAAGACTTGAATTTAGGTTTCATTTAGGAAATTTAGAATTTCACATAAGCTTTCGTGAAACCCTGAAAAATATAGGGTTTCCCGAAAGGTTTGTACGTTGCACGAGACCTTGACACCATTCGGGAAACCTTAAAATATAGGGTTGCACGAAACCTTGAAGCTTTCGGGAAACCCTAAAAATATAGGGTTTCACGAAACCTTTCAACACTATATTTTTTGGGTTTCCCGAATGCTTCAAGGTTTCGTGCAACCCTAAAAATATAGGGTTTCACGAAACCTTCAGAAAGGTTTCGTGAAACACTATATTTTTTGGTTTCCCGAAAGGTGTCAAGCTCTTGTGCAACGTACAAACATTTCGTGAAACCTTATATTTTTCAGGATTTCACAAAAGCTTCTGTGAAATTCTAAATTTCCTAAATTCACGACACCTAAATTCCTAATCCAAAATATATTTCAACATACAAACAATGATTTAAACTATAACATAAACAAAAGAAAAACATGAACTCAGTAAAATAAAATATATTTTTAACAATTCAAACCATAAACCCTAAAATATACAATATACCATTAAACTAATTTCTACAATTTCTACAATAAACATCTACATGCATTTACTTAAATTTTAATATAAAATTTCAAACTTGTAGACTTACTTGATTATCCTTGAAGATTTCTAAAAAAAATTATACCGGAAAAGCTATTAAGAAATTGATGTAAATTTTGTGTGAAATGAATGTTGAATGTGAAATGTGAATTTAAAGTAGTAAAAATAGAGTAGGTGGTGAGTGAACATTTATGGAGTTAGATGAGGAGTAGATTAAAATTTAATGAATCTTGTAAAATAAAAACCAAAATAAAATGTGAAATCAAAAGCAAAATAAAATGTGAAATAAAATCCACGCTGTAAAACCAGCAAAATAAAATGTAAAATAAAATTCATATGCTGTAAATAAAACGAAAGAAAAGTAAAAAATAAAAACTTATCAATCATTGATTGTCAGTAAAATTGAAAAGTGGGTATTTGGATACATTTTGTTATATAATTGGGTATATGAAAACAATTTACTATATTGATGGGTAAAATAATCACATTTTATATGAAAATGGGTATTTGGGTCCATTTCCTTATATATATATATATATATATATATATATATATTATAACTTGTATAATTATATATGTTAGTTTGTATTAGAGCCGTCAAAATGGATTGAGTCTGTTGGACCGGCCCACCTCACCCCGTCATAATGAAGGGTTGGACTAATTAGCATTTAGGAGCCCGACAAAAGGTGGGCCTATGCAGGGTGGGTCTTGATAGGGCGGGCTGGCCCGCATTTTATGAAAAAAAAAATTCTTAAATTTTTTTATTTAACACAAATACAAAAAATATATAATGTTAATAATAATTACCATTTAATGTAAATAATTATGTTCAATATATTAAATTCGATCACTTATTTATAGGAATGAAATAATGTTAAAGAAATTTCTACTTTTTATGATATCTTTTTTCTTCGTATTTTACATGTAATACAATGCAGGTAAGATTGAGTAAAGATTTAAAAAAAATAGAAATATTATTATTTTTTATTTTTAATATTGAAAACAATAATTTCAAAAAAAAAAAAAAAATTCAGGTGGTTTGACCCCCCTAGCTCACGGCCCATGGGTGGATTAGGTTGGATTGATGTAGCCCGCCCCGTCCTACTAAATGGTGGGTTATTGAGAAAATATAACACGAGTTTTACCAATCGTTTTTGTGTTTTCTATCATGTTTCTGCCTGCATCAGTCATGATAGGTTGCGACTCGGCCAGTCTCACTAACCCGTTTTGACAATATTTATTTGTATGAATTAAACATTGATCTATATATCATCAGTGTGTCGATTTTTTAAAGACTATCGATCATGAATATCATGAGTTCCAATTAAAAGTGAAGATTTGGGATTTAAAGCCCACTAAAATTAAAAAATCATTGAATACCAGTGACGGAGGAATCGAAATATGAGTCAACAATTTAGGAATAAGACTTGATTAATAACTAAAAATTATTAAAGCCCAAATATGTAGACATATGACAACTGACAAGATCGTGCCTAAAATTTCATAATTGAGATCGTGACTCAAGGGTTTTTCCACGACAAGAACAAAAAAGAGGAAAAGTATTAGAGTTGCAACATAACTTTGCATCATCTTTTTTGCCTAGAATGTAAAATTGAGACAAGTTCCAAACTTTTAATTACTTGCAAGGAAGTGAAAAGAATTCGTTAATTTTTTCTTCTTTTTTCCTTTTTTTTTTTGAGTGGAAAGCACAAAAATCTTTTAATTGAAAAACTATAATTCTTATAATTTTTCTACTCTTCTACAAAATGTCAAGAAATTAATTCTTATAAATCATTTCATTAATTAGATTATATGCCACTCGACATTTTAGTAAGACAAATTCTTGTATGAGACCGTCTCACGAATCTCATTCCGTGAGACGGGTCAACCCTACCCGGTCAAAGTCAAAAGTCAACGGTCAACTGTTAAAAGTCAACGCCAGGTCAATAGTTGGTCAACACCATTGACCAAAAGTATCACATATTATATGTAAAAGTAGTACACAACATACATGAAAGTATTACATTATAAATAAATGTAATACTTTTACTTTTATAAGGTAATACTTTTATGTGTATCATGTGTGACAAAGTTTTGAGAAATTATGTAATACTTTTGTGTGTTTTAGGTATTACTTTTCAATATACTATGTAATACTTTTGTAAACTAGTATGATTTTGGATTTGGTTAGAGTGTATGAAAATATGTAATGCTTTTATGTGTAGTAGGTAATATTTTTCAATATATCATCTAATACTTTTGTAATATATTATACTCTATATGTATATAATACAAAAGTATTATCCGATCTATAGAAAAATATTACCAAATATACATGAAAGTATTACATTATGAAGTATTAAATGATATATAAAAGTATATTATCTAATACACACAAAAGTATTATTACATTATAAGAACATATCATCATGCAATATTTTTATGTGCCTAGTATAACATGTAATACTATTGAAATCAACACGTAATATTTTATATACATCATGTGATACTTTTATGTGTAACATGTAATACTATTGAAATCAACAAGGTAATAATTTTATGTATATTATGTAATACTATGAAGTATTAGATGATATATAGAAAAATATTGTCTAATACTCAAATGTAATATTTTTATGTACAATATGTAATACTATTGAAATCAACAAGTAATACTCTCATAATGTAATACTTTTATGTGCAACATGTAATACTATTGAAATAAACAAGTAATACTTTTATATATATCATGTAATACTTTTATATGTAGTATGTAATACTAATTTAAAGTATCACATGATACACATAAAAATATTATGTGAGTAGAATAACAGTATTACATTATGAATGTAATACTTTTATATATGACATGTAATACTTTTATTCATAACATGTAATACTTTTTAGTCAATAGCGTTGACTGACCGTTGACCGGCGTTAACCATTGACCGTTGACCATTGACTTTGACAGTTGACGTTGACCGGATCAGGTTGACCCGTTTCACGAAATGGGATCCGTGAGACGGTCTCACACAAGACTCACTCTTTTAGTAAACCTCTCACTACTCACCACTTATGAAGCTACACAAATATTTTTTTTTTAACTATAGAAATACGTGATTTAATTACCACTTGAGCAAAAGTTGTTAACATCAAAAAATACCAAAAACAAAAAGTTCGATTCTTGTAAACACGGAAATGGAGTTATATGATGGGATAGTTCTACAGTACACCAGGTGTATTAATACACCAGACTCTCCACTCATTTTCAGCCATCAGATTTGAGATCATTAAAGTCAAAGTCAACTATGATCTCAGATCTAATGATTGAAAATGATGGAGAGTTTGGTGTATTAATACACCTGGAGTACTACAGAAGGACCCTATATGATGAATTCTTCAAGAACCAAAAATTTCAACACTTCAAATATAAAATTCAATATTTCAAAGATAGAATTTTCCCCGATTCTAAGATTTGTAATGTTCGAGAGCAAGACAACCAAAAAAACAATCGAGGAGGAGGAGGAGAAGGAAGAAGAGGAGAAGTGAAACCTATGACACGTAAGCCTAGCCATTTTGTAACCGGTTTTGTCTTTTAAGCCGACACCACACATATGCTAAATTAATTTCTTACATTTTCTCCTTTTATTTATTTTGGAAGTTTTTTCTTTGGAATATTATTCTTATTTTCTGAGGTCAAAAAATGCTTTTGCAAGTAGTACGTACGTAGGGCCATTCCCACCCACATGAATTGCATTGCCTTTTTCTCTCTGCTGCTTTGTTAATTAGGACTATGTGTATGATGGTCTCATATAATTAAATTTATATATTTTTTTGTTGGATTTAAATAAATAATTTGTTTATTTATAATGTATACCGATGAGAGAAATCAACATATATCAACAAACACTCATTAATTTCATGAAATAATGATCAGGATTACATCAATTACAAAATTTTAATTCTTAACTCTGAAGGAATTAACACGTCAAATATCATAAAATTATTGCATCGCGACACATTTGGCAGTTTATAATAAATACATATTGTTAACATCTGAGAATTTATAAATACGGATACTCCTTAATAAATTCACACTTAACTTCTCCATGAAGAAATGCAATGATAAGTATTAGATTCTTTTGAGATCATCGTTTCATACATCTAATTTTATAATTTATAAGGCAATACATTTATTATTTACAAAATAGCATTTGACTAATGAAATTAGTTGATACGTAGATATACAATGAGACTTAATGTTACTAAATTATATATATTAATGGAACCGTATCATTTTCAATTATATTACGTACGTCTAATTAGAGAGAGTTGGCCAAATTGGTCATGTTTCGCCATCACTTAAGTCCATTTCACGATTATTTAAGAAATGATTAATGCATCTCAAATTTAGACTATATAAGGAAGAATAAAGAGATAAAAAGAGAGAAGAAAACCAAATCATAAGTGGGTTAATGAACAATAATTCGAAGTTTAGACCTACACTAATTTTTGAAACAAAAACAAAACCATGTGTTTGCCAAACATCTATACCAAATTGAGAAAATGATTGGCACCCTAATTTAGTAAATTAACAAATCATTTAGGGCCAATAGAAATTAATTAACATGGTGCTAATGTGCATTATTGAACTACATTTGGAAGCCACAAAGTTAAAGAAATTAAGAATGAAATAAATTAAATATTGGAGCATACATTCTTAATTATAATATCCATGACTTGTCACTCTCTCTCTCTCTGTTTTTTTTTTAAATGCAACTTACACACACATATATATAAACAAATTATTTGTGCATTGCTATTTGGCAGGCCTTTTTCAATCCTTTTTTCACGTGGCCTCTTTAATTAACACTTTAATTTGCTAATAGTTATTAGTGGGAATAAAGGGATATTGAAGTATTTGAGTGAGGTGCATGCATTAATAACTTGGATTCTCATGTATGAACTTTACACAAAACTCATGTGGGATGATTTTATGAATAATTTTTATGAGACGAATTTTTTTTTATTCACTACTTAAATTAATTTTCACAATTTTATATGTAAATTGTGGGTTGTGGGTTGGTCTGTCTCATATAAAATAATTCGTGAAACGGTTTCACATAAATCTTACTCATTTAACTTTGTGTTAAATCTTTCATCGTCTTTGAAATATTCATGCACTAATTATTGATTCTTTGATAATGACTAGTGCTCGTGACTAGGGTTATTGGGTTTGATTTGGTTCTAATTAAGGAGAATATTCAAATATTAATCAAGTTGTGTCATCATGTTATTAAGTATTTTGGGAATTTGATTTGAGGTATCAAATTAGAATTCACCAGATGTGATCCACGATCAAGTTCTTAGTTTCAAGAATTTTGGAATCTTATCAGCTTTATTAAGAGATATTAACAAAATTTCCTTTATATTAATTCATTTTCATTTAGATCGCAGATCATCAATCATTTAAATATATAAAAATGTTAAAATGATTGTTGACAATTCTTGATATGTTGAATTATTGATGATATGCAATGATCACATTTCTCAACTTTATGGAATGTAAATTAAATTAATAGATACATCAAATATCAAATATATCAATTAATAGTGAACAAATATAATAAATTAAATTAATATGCGCGGAAAGTAACTATTCAAGTATATAATTATTATAGGTTACAAATATAATAAGTAGTCCTAGAGGATGATATGGGAGATTATAACTTTATAAGTATCATTAAAATGGTTCAATTAATAACATAAATCATTTATGTCTAAGTTCTACTTCTAAGGGCTACTGGCTAGGGTTGAGTCTTCATGCTTATGATGGCATACATATATCTTTATAATTTATCATTTTATCAAAAAAAAAAAAAAGTAAAGACACATTTCTAAAATTTAAAAATATTTAAATTTTTAGTGCTTGCCTTTTGTATTAATTTTTATGCACATGACCATGTCGGCCAATCCATGCCATGCATTTTCCAGATTTAAAAAAAAAAACAAGGGTAAAATGAATAAATTTCAATATTCAAATATAAGGTGGAAAAAATAATACTCCCAACATAAATATTATCCCCTCTAATTATGGATTAATTCATGAAAGACAAGAATTTATTAACGCTATTCCTAACACGATTTCTCTCGATAAGATCCTACTTCAATTGTACATGGCACCAATTATTGTTTCACTACTCTTTTTTTGTTTTATTTCCATATTACATTTTCACTATTTCGAGATAAATTCCTATTTAGGTGCAAGTTATTCTAGTTCTTCCAACAAATAGTTATTTCCACTAATTACAACAAAATAATATCCTTGAGATAGGTATAGTTAAGGAAAATGTTAAAATCATGTCCACAGTGGACATCTCTTAATATGTCAACTACTTATGTAATGATCTTATCCATTGATTATATAAAAAACAAAATTAATTGATATGTCGGATATTTGATACGTCAATGATGAACACATATTAACATACACACGGTGGGTAGGATGACATGATTGATATAGTTAATAATCAATGTTTTTGTTGACAATTCATTACTAAAAAAAATCTTTCAAAAAATACCCCATGTTTTAATTGAAAACCTTTTCAACAAGTTTTATAATCCCATTAATTACTCAAATAAAACCAAAATGGTGATACAAGATTCAAGAATTTTCTACTGTAAATAAAAGAATGAAATTATTTGTGTGGATAAAATAGAACTAAAAAAGGGAAAGAGGATTAAAATGCGCGTGCAAACTGATAGAGAGAAATAATGTGTTGTCGGCCCACAGTGCTAAACGTGGGTTTATTGGCCCACTTTGCAACTGGACACACTTATTTATTTGGATTTTCTAAGTTTAAATCGAATTTGGTTATAAAATTTTCAGTCTAATCTTGAAAAAAATTATGATTCTGTCTCTAGTATAATGATTGGACTAAGTATTGGTTGACAACTAACTTCCAGTGTATAATATAAATAAATTTTCAGGTATTTTTGGAATTATTCATGTTCATTTTTTTGATGTTTAGTGGGACCATTATTGGAGTTAGTACAAGTCCAATGTTTGACTATGAAATAATTGTACAAATTTGGCTCCTAAAATTTATTACAATTTCATCTTATATTATAGAATATACGTTATTTTTATTATTATGATTATTCGGTAATTTAATTAATGTACACTTTTGATTACATCATATTACAGGATTTGTATAGGCTTTAAGTCAAATTATTGCCTTTTTTTAAAATTAGATTCATTTTTAAAGGGAAAATTAGTTTTAGTTATTGAAAATCAATGAACAAGTATCACATGTGAAGCAGCACAAAAGAAGTGTACATATTTCTTCAATAATTATGACAAACGTACGTATATATAGAGCTATTTGAGGAATATAAATAGTGGAAATACCTTTCATTACCCAATTTGACATGTCAAAGAACTTGTTTACCCATTTTTATGGAAATTTACTTTTTTACCCAATTTAAGACAGAAATGTCAATAATACCCTCAACTTAAGTTTATATTTACATAAAGTGGTATTCCGTGTTCACGACATGTTGAACATTCTGTATATCGTGAATACGATATTATATTCCGTCTTCACGACATGTTGAACCTTGCTGCATTTCGTGAACACGATATTATATTCTGTGTTCACGACATGTTCACCTTATCTGAAAAGTTGACTCGAGTCAAGTTTCCTGGACTCGAGTCGAGTCTCCTAGACTCGAGTCCAATTATTTTCTGAACTTTTCTTATGTAAATATAGCTAAAATTGAGGGTATTATGAACATTTCACTGCCCAAATTAGGTAAAAAAATTATTTCCTAAAAAAATGGATAGATAAGTTCCTTGGCTCATGAAAATGGGTACTTTAGAATACCTCCCATATAAATATATTATGAGGATTAAAAAAAAGGAAAAAAAGATTTACAAAAAATATAACCATAAAAAAGGTAAAGATATTTGATCCCATATAATTATATTATGAGGATTGAAAAAAAGGAAAAAAAGATTTACAAAAAATATAACCATAAAAAAGGTAAAGATATTTGATGAATTTTGCATGGTCAAGAATGTGACAAATAACCAAAATAACTGCCAATCCTGGCCACTCTTTCGATCTGGATGTTGTCTTTTTCATGCTGAGATTCTCATACACACATTTGTATATATGTATGTATATATACATATATATAATTATGTATATTTATATGAGTAAGTATTATGCGAGATCATTTTACAAATTATTTCATGTGAGATGTGTTAATCTACAACTCACAAATTACAATATAATTAAATTTGTGAAAATTGGATTAGATAATGAATAAAAAAATTATTTCATGAAAACTATCTATAAGACCGTCTAACATAAGTTTTGTGTATTTAAATAACTGGATATTCTCTTACATTTGGCATTTTGTTTTGTATTTTATTTCTTTTATTTAACAAGTGATATCGGTCCTTTATACATATCGTGATTAATATAACAATTATATTCGTGTAAAAATTTATATACCCCTGGGGCACATAGGGTTACGGATCTAGGTGTTATATATATGTTCTTCAGGCGTTATATATATACTCTATAGATGTTATGTTTATTGGTGTTATAAATATACTCTACATGTATCGTATGTATATAAGAGTATACATGTGATATTTGAAAATTATATACATGATACCTGTAGAAATATATATTTAACAACATATGATGATTAATTTTGGGGTCATCATGCGCTTTAGGCACACAAATGTCACTCTTATATTCGTCATACAATAGCAAAAAATATAACACAAAAACTCATGTGAGACGGTCTCAAGGATAGTTTCCGTGAGACGGATCCTTATTACCCATGTGTTGAATCCATTTTCACAAATTTCAATATGAATTGTTAAGGGTAGGTTATGGGTTGACCCGTCTCACACAAGAAGATCCGTGAGACGGTCTCATACAAGACCTACTCAAAATATAATTATAATAAAACACAAAATTTGAGGAAAATTATTAATGAGGTAAGAGACCAAAAAGGATGTAGGAAAAAATCTGAGTCATATATATGTTGTATTCATATTTATATTGCATGATCATTTTGATAGTCCAATAAATTAAACAATTAAATGGATTTTATGACAAAATAGTACTCCCTCCGTCCCTGCTATCTTTGCCTATTTTCCGTTTTTTGTTGTCTCAGCTAACTTTGTCAGCCCAAAAATGGCAACAAAAAAATTACGACCTTACCCCTCAATTTCTTTCATTTTATTTACTTTACACTCAAAAAACACACATTAATTACAAAACTGCCACTCAAAAACATTAAAATAACACATCACATCAAAGTCAACAATTTTTTCTTAAGATTCGTGCCGATCAAGGGTGACAAAGATAAGGGGAACGGAGGTAGTACTACATATTAAAGTTGGATATTCGGGGAAAGAAATAAAAAGGCAAGAAAAAGCAGAAATGGTGATTTGATATAAAGTCAAATAAAACTTTTTCTTGTTTTTTTCTGAAGAAATAGAATTAAACATATACAAAAATGGTGTATGCATATATATTATATATATAATTATTAATTAACAGGGCCGGTGTTATAGCATTCATGTAATATAATATTGTATCATATATATCATTTTATAAGATATATACCTGTATACTATATATTTATATTAATGATGATAGAATCAATTCATTACTTTTGTGATGTATTAGTAAAGTGAAGTAGAAAGACGAATATTAATTAAAATAGATATATTATCCGGACTATTAAATAATGAGTTACATTTGTGTGTCTGGGGGCACGGTGCCCCCAACTTAACCATCATATGGTGTTACATATATACTTTACAAGTATTATTTGATACTCTTCAAGTATCACATGTATACTCTTATATTCATGTTATACATGTAGAATATATGTATAACACTAAGAAACGTAACACCTATAGAGTATATATATAACACCTGAAGAGTATGTGTATAACACCTAAATCCATATCTCCATGTACCCTAGGAGTATATAAGTTTTTTCCTTAGATAATAAGCATATATACTTGGATATCTTTGGAAAGCAACGTGACCCTTTTTATCACAACCATCTTTACATAAAGATCATCCTTTTTTTTTTTTTTTGAAGGATATGTGGAATTTTTAATTGTTCATTAACTATTAATGAACCCGAGTTTGTAACCGCAAATTTAATTAAGAACTTATATAATACACACACATAACATTCAATAAAATAACATGAAAATCCTATTATCCTACTTGATCAGACTGATTTATCGTTAATCCTTATCTGATTAATATCATAATCCCTTTTTGTGATCATAATGAGTCATTAATTATAGCCTTGAGTACTAAACATATGAAGAAGAAAAGAAGTGTGATTTGCCCCCGGCATAGCCAAGTTGTAAGAGTTGTGTTGATATAGGGAGAAATCTTCCGACAATGCAGGTTCAAACTGTTGGCTCCCTCTTACAGTTGTTTGTCACTTGGACACATCCCTCGATTTACATCCCATTTGACTGAAGGGTCAACGATCAGATGAGAAACTACAAGAAATTATCTCATAGACTACACCCCTAAAACATGTGTTTTGTCAAAAAATTCTTGTCGTAGCCAAAATTGACGTTGTCGTAGACAAAACCGAAGTCGTAGAGTATAAAAATGTTCTCATAGACAAGGAGTTTTTTTTATTGACGTTGTCATAGAGGCGTATTTAGTATGGTAAAATTGAGCCATAAGACAACGGTGGTAGCTTGAGGTTGTCATAGAGACGTAGTCTTAGGTTAAAATTGAGCCCTAAGACAACGCTTATGATATGAGGTTGTCGTAGAGACGTAGTTATTGTGCCCTAAGACAACGCTTATAATACGAGGTTGTCGTAGAGATGTAGTCATTGTACCCTAAAACAACAGTAATTTTTTAGCGTTGTCGTAATATCATAATAGCGTTATTGTAGACTAAGTTAAATTGAATTTCTTTTATTACATTTACATTACATGTAAAAATCTAAAAATGACCAAGGGTAAATTTTGAAATCCCTAATTCAATCCCCCAAATTGAAAACCCTAAAATCTCTCCCTCCTCCCCCATGCCTCCGCAGTCGTCATCGTCGTTGCCGCAGCCCCTTCTATCTCTCAGTTTCGATCGCCGTCGTCGCTCGCCATCAATCGTCGCCGTCGCTCACCATGTCACTACGTCATCCCCCTCTCGCTCACCGCGCCTCTCTCCTCTCTCATTCTCCACGTGCTGCACCGTCGTGTCTCTCTCACTCACTGTGTCGTTGCGCCGTCTCACTTCGCGTCACTGCGCTTCTCTCACTCTCGTCCCTAAGACTCATGGGGGAGGAGCTAGTTATTGAAACTGTCAACGTACGACAACGGTTTTATTAACCGTTGTCACGCCGTTATCGTAGAGGTCTAAGGTAAAGGTTAAAAATTATTGTCTATGAACAAAAAATTTATTGATCCTACGATATACACCACCTACAACAAGAGGTTAAAAACCAGTTGCCTATGAACCTTTTTCTTGTAGTATGAGAATTCTTCATCTCTCCCTCGTCAAACTGAAAAGAAGTGTGATAATTAATATGAAATATTCACTATGGACCTTTTTATATCCCAATCCTTTAATGCAAACAGTTAAATCTGCACATATCATCCATCAAAATGTGGAAAAGTTAGAAGTCTAGATAGAGTACTGCTCAATTAGCTAGCTAGGGATTAGGGTTTCTTGTCATGATTAGCCCTCTCAATGGATATATGCATGTGCTTTCCCTTTCTATCTTATCATTTGGACTATGACTCACATGTTATACATACATACATATATATCACAAGTGTCAAGATTATATGGATGCATATCTTGATTAAGTGCATATCACTTAAATGAAATATTCATTTTAACTTAAGTAGACATTCCCACTCTATAAAAATGTAGATATTGTGATAATTATTAGGATTCGAACTTGAAACACAAGTGTCCAGTTTGTATATATACATATCCTGATTACGTGCATATCATTCAGCTAAAATATTCATTTAACTCAAGCAACATCTGCAGATATTATCATAATTCGGATTCGAACTTGAAACAAATAATTTTTTCATTATTTCTCATCTCATCCGTTCGTCCCAAAAAAGAATGAGAGTGTCCACTTGTCCTCCTCGTTTAAGGTAAAAATTAATTAATAATAGTATCCAATTAAAAGCACTTTTTATTTCCCAACTGAAACAGTTGATGATGTGAAGCAAATGGGGGTTTCCTACAAGGTTCCACGTCGGCATAGTGCCCTTCCACGTCCACATCTACCTTTTTTTTCATTTTATATATCATTTCCATTAATTATATTAAGCAAGCTGCAAATTAAACTTCAATGAATATTAATATCGATTTATCTCAACTTTAATCAAACAGGAGAAGCTTTATAATTAGTACGGAACTATTCAATATTTTAATTTGATTGATCACTCTTGCTAACATATTAATATTGATGCGTATTATATCTAATTTATTAATCAATTTCATATCATATGATTTAATAATGACATGATTTTTATACATGACAGGTAGACATATATAGTATGTTGGACATTTGAATACGTGGAAATGGTTATAGAATTGGTGAAAACGCACAAAGACAGCAGTATAATAAGGGTTGTCTTTCCAAAAAAAGAGGGTTATTGTATCCAGGATTGTAAAAAGTACACACTCAAAGACAACCCTTAAAAAGAGTTGTCTTTTTAAAAAGACAACACTATCTTGCAATAGTTAGAAAGGGTTGTCTTTGAGCGTATACACGCACAAAGATAACATATTTTTGCAGCGGTTAAAACTGTTGTCTTTTTAAAAAGGACAATGCTCTTTTAGGATTATCTTTGTGCGTATATTTTTTAACAATTCTAGATACAAAAACCTTTTTTTTTTCTAGAAAAGACAACAAATAATATCCGTTGTCTTTGTGCTTTTTCCTTGTTGTAAGATATTCTTTTGATTAATTTCCGTGGCAACTTTGATATTTATTTTTTAATATAAACAAAAAGTTGTGACTTGACAAAAGTGATTATGCTGCACTAACTCAAATACGCGTCAATATTTGAAATTTCAACCGCACAAAAGCTAGAAATTAAATGATGATACAATATTCATGCATCGATCCTTTTTCTAATCACCTTATGAGTTTATATAATTAATCAATTAATTGTGCCAAAAAATATTTTTCTAAAGGTTAAAACTTCTCGGGATAATTTTATTAACGTCTCATTTTTGTACATAGTAACATTTAAAAAGAGATGCACATTCTATCAAACTTTTATATATAAATCATACAAAATTAACAAGTTGGGAAACTTGATCATATTTAAAACTTTCAACTATCATAATATAATATATATGTGGGATTGAAAAGCCTTGATTAATGGATAATATTGTAGTATGAAGAAATGGCCCCCCAATGTGCTATCTAATCAGAGACAGATCGATCAAACACACTTGCTATGGTAACTACCTTTTTTCTTTCTTCACTCCATGCCTACAAACCTAGCCTATTATGTTCTGCAACTCCGAATATTTGTCGAGAGTTAATTCATTCATTGAATTTATGGCCGAAAGATTTATCATCTCTAGGGGATTAAATCCCGAGTTGTTGCGAAGTAAAATAGAATGGAATAACATATTCGTCGAGTTTCATATTATCATGATCATATTTGGGATGATCGATGATTGCAAGATCTTGATATAAAGTAGACTTGTGAGTATTGCGATAACGGATAATGTTTAGTAGTTGGGGATAGTTTGATATGGTTAGGATATATTACTTTACTTTATCATTTTAGTTAAAGTTTTCATACATATGAATGAATTGACATTTTCTTGAAAATGAAATCTGCATGGACATTATTTTATATAAGATATAAATATATTATGGGATCGAGATCTTGTGTTATGTTTAATCACTTTGAAATTGATCTCTCTCTTTCTCTCTTAATCTCTTTTGCACTTTTTCTTTATATAAACATTTTATGTACTGTTACTTATGCTTTCATGTTAAAAAGGTTCATAATTTTATATCCATAAATACTAAACTATTATGAATATGATTACTTTGAGACGATTTCTGCAGATATATTTTGTGACATGAATCAATTCATAAAATAAAAATTAATTTATGAATTTCAATTTGTGTTGTGCATAGTTAAATTTTGTCTCATGAAATTATGTTCGTGATATGGGTTTTTTTTTTTTTTTGAATGATTATTTAACAAGGCTACATGAGATAAAGGACGGATTTAGAAAGTTTACCCAATTGAGGCCTCAATTTTGTTATTTATTAAGTGAGCTTCTTTCTTTCCTTTTTTAACAAGTGGGCCTTATTTCTTATGATGGATGGATGAAGCAAAGGAAAGACATGAACACATTCAATTTGCCAATGGGTCCTCTGGCCCATTATTGTAATAGTGGGCCGGTTCTTAAATGATTGTGGGCCTTAAGAAAACAGACTAGTTTGACAGAAACTAAGGCCGCAATCTTTAGTTGGGAATAGAATCCAGCTCGTGAATTTTAAACTTAGGCCATATAAATTACAATTTTCTTACGACCACCAATGAACGTATTGTGTGATAATTCATTAATTAATCTTCTCAATAAATATTAAAAAAAACCCTCTTTTGACAATATTGTTAGTCATTGGTCGACAACATTACACGTGTCAAAATAATGTGTCTTGTTAAAAAAAACAATTTTTCTGTATAAATTACTCTTTATTATATATCATTAGATGATAAATAAAAGAGAGAGAGAGAGAGAGAGAGAGAGAGAGAGAGAGTGAGATTTTTGAATAGTGAAAAGGGGTGAGCTCACCTATCTTCCATCACATTTAAAGAATCACTTTATGCTGCAACTATTTTATTCACACATTCACACATCTTTGGCTCCAAATTGAAGCCCTTTCACATCAAAAATCAAATATCTATGCAACTACAATTATTCTTTTATCATCATATATTATAGAATCTTCTTGGAGTATAAAGAAAGTAAAAGATTTCATAATGCTCATCTTTGAAGGATTCTTGATGAGGGCATTTTTTAAGAGTTAAAATTCCTCTTCACAATTTTAGTGAACCAATTTGTCCTTTTCTTTTCTCTTTTCTAATAATCAGAAAATTTGTGCTTCATCTCACTAATTCTCCTAGTCTCACTTTCAAAATATAGATATGAAAGTGCCATTTCTTGTTTGTCTTCCACAGGGTTCGACTTTCGATCCTCTATATTATTCACTGTATGCTTTATCATTGTACCATGCAAAATAAATTAACACGTATTTAAAGATTGACTTGGTGATAAGAGGATATATACAAGAATTGATTGGACTTTTGGGGTGAAAAGAGGTGGCCTCCAAATTCCTATACATCTCAGCTTTTAAAGTGATAAGGCCCCTTTAATAAATATGAAGTGTAGATTTGATCTTAAAGTTCTCATGTTTATCACATTTCTTGCATATATACCACAAAATCAATAACAATAAACTATTTTATATGATATTCAAAGTGGTGTGAACTATGAAGCAACAAACTTATATGCATAGTGTTTGGATTTTTGATTTGCTCCTTGTAGCTAAAGAGCATTATAGTTGTCTGCAATGCTAGAATCAACATCGAGTTTACATGAGTTTAAGCCTTTTTTGGAACCAAGGTTCCATTTGGATAGAGTGATTTGAAATTCAGGATTTGAAAAGAGTGAATTTCAAACTCTCTCAAGTTGGAGTGGATTTGAAATCCACTAAAATGACTCCAAAATTAGTTCAAAATAAAAACCATGGATTTCAAATCCATATGCATCCAAACATTACCGGGGGATATGCTATCATGAATTTCAAATCCTTCCTCAAATCCACCTATCCAAATGGAGTCCAAGTGTTTCGTAAATCTACTATATATTGGTGGGTGTCGAAACCAACAAATAATAAAACCTACTAAAATACTACTTGCGATAGTGGTAAGTAGGATCGTATCCATAGAGACCGGTAAAACAGATTAACTTGGTGCAAATTGTAAACAAAGATGGGGTGAAATTTTGCTCTTAAACTAAATCTGCAGCAAATAAAAAAATAAAGTGATTTAATGAAATAAAATATCTAGCCGAGACAATCTTCGAAATGGTTCAACTCACATGCTCACGGATGCAAGGATGACTCTTCCACTTTAACACCAAATTGGTTATAGTTGTTGGTACCACATAACATCCTAATCTTTCCATAATTAGTCGGTAATTAGGATACCATCTCTAATTATTTCCCAAGCCAAATAAACAACCCTAGATATACCATCGTAGGATTTAATTTACCGACTGCATTCAACCTAGAAAGACCCAATTCTAGCCAACAAACACACATGTAGGTTCATTTAGACTAGGTTGCATATCCCCTACAACAATAATCGAAAGTGGTGTGCGATCAATTATGCTACTTGCCACAAATATTAGAAACAATTAAACAATTACAGATTCAATGATCTAATTGGCACATATCATTTTCGCAAATTGATTAAGTGATCAAGTTAAACAATCTGCCAAACAATATAATCGAGCACAAGGATTATACAAATGATGGAAAAATGGAAGAGTAGAAAAACTAGTTAGATCTCACATATTGCATTGAACCATGACTCCAATTATCCGGCTAGATGAACGATTTAGCAATCCATAATAATACGTAGATAAAAACAAAGAGAATTCTTCATCTCCAAATGATTCTCCATCAATTACTTTCTCAAAAACTGACTAAAAAGAAACTGTCAAAGACCATCCTTTTAAAATACAAAAAGGACGTCTACAATAAGTTCATGGGGATAATGGGTTCCTAAAATATAGGAGGAAGTCAGATTTGAATGTGAGAGGTGAGATTTGGGCGCGAAAGTTGAGTTTTTCCGTCCAGGTCCTTAGGCGTGCCCACGCCTTAGCAGAGGAGCTCGCTTCTGTATCTTTCTTCACTTCAGGATTTCTACCAACAGTTAAGGCGTGACCACGCCTTATGGAGAATTCACTCTTTTGTCCATTTCCTTGAGGCTCCTAATCAACATCTTAAAAAATCAATCCAAATGGTCCATTGCATCAATTAAATCTTTTTCATATCTGCAACATATAAAACTTAATCAAAACAAACATTTAAGGATTAATTGACATCCAAACATGGGAAAATATGACCTTAAAGTGTGACATTTTTTGCAACTTATCATATATTATAGAACCCACATGTAATTAGTCTAGATTTATTCACCAAAAAACTTATGAGATGATATTTAAACTCTTTGTTAGATGATATTTAAACTGTATATGGGCTCTAAAATCTTCATCAATATGTTATATACTAAAAAGGGAACGTATAATCATACAAATATTGTTACAAATTTCATGTTTGATTGATTAATAATTATTGTGTCTGGGCTGTTCAAAACGAGTCTGAATCTTCTATTACATTTGTAACATCTCGTGTTACATAACATTTAATACACGCCACATATTAATTAATGATGTCATTGAATACACGTGGCGTGTGGTGATTAACTTGGAATAAAAGATGTAACACCAAGTGTAATAGAAGATCTCAATCCGTTCAAAACTAGTCATATTGGGACAGTTAGATATTTTGGCGTAGTTAATGAAGCTCAATGTGGCTCTTGGCACCCATATTTAGCCAACCAATTTTGTTTATCATCAAATCTACATCTTCACACCCTTCTCATTGATTGTGAATGTGACTTCCACAACTTGTTCAACAGAATCACAACCATCACTTCATTATTTATATCACCACCTAAACTTGGTTGAATTCATTAATTAGTTTTGGATCTTCTATTCTAGTTTTGTTTATTTCCTCTTTTGTATTTTATCCTAGGGTTTCACATACTTGCATGCATACAAGGGTGACCATCTCTAATGGATCCCACATCTGAAATAGACATCAGGTTTATGAAGATATATATCCAAATAGACACGAACTTCTATATATTCCACATTTATGTTTCATGAATTTCAAAATAATCACTGCACATCAAGCTTAAATTTATATTCAGCATAAATTGAAAGCAACGAATTACAAGATGAAATACACCACTTGAAATAGAGGATTCAGGTCGCTTAAGAATGAGTTTCAAGCCAAGAAAGATGATAGCATGAAATTACCAAAAAGCCCTTGGATACTAGAAAGAAAAGACAAGCATGATTTATACAAGTGTAATAGAACTACAAGGGGTTCACATATGGTCATACATGGACAAAAAGCACCAGCAGACCAAGACTCACACACCTCACTTTCATGCTTTTTATTACATCTTATATCAACATAAACTAACTGATCAAAACTCCGTTGATCGATCTGCACATGTCTAAAAACTCATGGCAGATTATAGAGATGCCCAATCTATCTCCAATGAAGGATGCTTTTCCAACACATAATCATCACATTCACCAAAACATGGCTCTGGGACATTCAAGAACGATCCTGCCGACGACTCCTCCGCCGGAGACGCCGCCTCCGCCTTCACGCCGCCACTTTGCGGCGGAGATTCAAGATTCTTGGCTGAATTCATGTTCTGACAAATTGCATGAAGCTTAGCATCAACTGATGAATGCAGGGGGTTTAGATCACTGAATTCCTGGCTGAACTTGTGCTTGAGATGTGGGAAATTGAGGCGGGAATATTCTCCTCTCAGCTTGTATGCCGCCTTGTCGTAGGCCAGCGCCGCCGCCTCCGCCGTGTCGAAGGTTCCGAGCCACAGCCTGGTCCTGTTCTTAGGGAGCCTGATTTCTGCAACCCATTTGCCCCAATGCCTCTGCCTTACTCCCCGGTAAAGCTTTCCGGGCTTTCCGGGCTGCTTCATCTGGACGGGCTTTGGGCCAAGAAAGCTTGAGAACGGGCCCTGCTGCTTCTCCAACCTGTAATCGAGGTGAGACTGAAATTGAGCCTGGATTTGCAGGATCTGAGATGGGCTCAAATGGCTAAGCCCGATACTATCAAGCATTTGCTCATTTCCCATTTCGTTAAAACTGGAAAACCCTGGAGAAAATATTAGGGTTTTTGATGGGGCTGTGGTGAAACCAGTGTACATACTGGGCTCAGATGAGAGAGAAACAGAGGAGAGAGAGTGATGAGAAGCAGCAGAAGAAGAAGAAGGAGAAGGAGAAGCAGTTTTCATAAAAGGTTGAAGTGCTAACATGAGCTCTTCTTTGCAGGGATCTGTGGACAAAACCTGATTGCTAATGGAATTGTATATGTCTATAGCTGCCGCCATTGATGGGTTTCAAGAATTATACCAAAAGTGAAGAACAAGCTCGAATCTAAACAAAAGTTCCAAACTTTCTACAGAAACAAGGGAGCAAAGAGGGTTCTTAATAATCAAACCTTTCTTTATCCTTGATTACAGCTTCTGATTAGAATTAAAAAGTAATAATCAGAACTCTACACCAAAACAGGTGATCTCAATTCCAAATCACCTGGCTTTCAAAATAAAAAAACAGAAGCACTTATTAGGGATCAAGAAAATCAAACCCACAAAGATTTGATCAAATTTTCTTGGAAGATTACAGAAAGGGATCCATGAAGCAGGGTTTACGAGAGAGAGAGAGAGAGAGAGAGAGAGAGAGAGAGATGATCCTTTTCACGCTTCTGCGAAATGTGGTGCCACTCAGTCTGCTTATAAGGGTCTTGCCTTGGCTTTCTCTCTCTTGATCACTTAGCTAATCTTAGATTTTCTCTCACTAAACAACATTTTATTTCCACCTCAATGATTCCTCTTTCTAGCCATCCCATGTTAATGAGAGCCCTTTTCATAATTTTGCAACATGTTTCAACTCAAAAATCCTTCTAATCAAAGTAATACAAATATTGTTTGGACAAAAAATTTCATAATTACAAGTTTACAACCTTCTGAGGATCATGATTTTCCGATGATTCAGATTAATTCTATCGTTCATATTGAAACATTTACTATAGTACTACAATTATATTAGATATGATCTGATACATTATTTTTATTTTCAAACTGTTCACATAACTAATGTAATTATGAGCCAATTCAATTGACACATTGAATTATGGCAAATGTTGTTGTGCGCTAGGTGCACAGATCTGGATTGGTGTAACTGGGGTGACCCGACCCGGATCCGCGCCCCTGGGTTTTCCTTCTTTTTTTTTTTCCGCTTCAAGTTGTTACCTTTATGTTGTTAGGATGTGACCTTTACGTTATATAAGTGTGACCTTTATATATAAATATTATGACCTTTATGTTCAATAACTTAGAAAAAAATAGAGATTTTCAGGTTTTTTCGCTTCAGATTGAGACCTTTATGTTGTATTGTTGTGACATTTATGTACAATTCTTGTGACCTTATGTACAAATATTATGACATTTATGATCCATAACTTTGAAAAAAATGAAAATTTTCAAAATTCAGCGCATTTTTAGGATGAATATAGGTGCAGCTAATATTACATAAAAGTAAATATGTACAAATTTTGCTAAAATTCTTCATTTTTTTTAAAGTTAAAGTATATAAAAGTCATTACATTTGTACATAAATGTCGCACTTATATAACATAAAGGTAACAATCTGAAGCGAAAAAATAAAATTCAAAAAAAAAAGAAAAAAGAAAGTACGCAGATCCAGATCGATCCGAACCCAACCCAAATTGTATGTGCACCAATTGCACAAGAGAATAACTCTTGAATTATAGGTTGAGTTTGATCTTAGAGATCCAAATCATTAATTGATAGCAAATTGACCACTACCAAAAATGACAGAACTATCATTAAATTTGTTAGAAGTTTAATCTCTATCTCAATATAATGGATAAAAATAAACCCTAAATAAGTAAAAAGTTATCAAGAATTGATGGACTATGAAATGATGAAAGTAATGAAATTGGAGAAACATGGGATTCCAGTTTCTTAATTATCATTCTTATCCATACCCACTCCCTTTGCCTTATCTAATCCGTCATTAACACATAGATTACTATTCAATTCTTTTTTAAATGTCAAAAATTACTAATTAAATCTAAGAGGCATCAACAAAGGTAGGTTCGATGTTTTTTTGCAAATGTAGCGACAAACGAGTCGGTGAGCCCATCTAACGTGATTACTTCTTTTTTTAAAATTATCTTCTTTTTTTCAATTCTTCTATAGTTTAAAATTTTTAAAAAGTTATTATTATTTGCTATTATTTTTGTTACTATTATTGTTATGGTTAAGATTTTAATAAACTGAATATAAGACTCAATACTAATTATAAAAAGAGTTGAGGTCTTTTTTTTTCCAATATAAGTCTATAACACCCCTTTTCCTCCCCAATGGCCATTTCTCATGCAATTTCTTCTTCAATTTACGGATAATTGGGAGGTTAATTTTGATGACACTTATATTGTAATAGAATTCTAATTAATAATATATTGTATTAATTATCTTATGTTCAAAAGTAGATAAAAATGAAATATTTATATAGAAAAATTTAAGTGGGGTCCCACATTAAATGGAAGTCTACGTGGAGGTCACTTAGAAGCCACGCAATAGGCGGCGCCGCCGCTATTTCGTGAAATTTGAGGTTATGTTTGTGCTTAATTGTTTTCATGTCACATTTTATCTATTATACCTATAAATACAATTAATTTAGAGGTGTTGAATTTTTTTAATAATTTTGAATATGTATTTATATAAACAAATATATTTGAAGAATTTTCTGTTTTTGTTATTTTAAAGAAAACCCAAAATGTTGGTTTTGGGAATAAAATAAAAAGGTTAAACAAAAGGAGACCATGTGCACATAATTTGGAAAAAGTTGTATAAAAAGAGAAAAATATATTTTGGTAGTGAAGATGCCATGTGACGCTCACCCATAATTTTGTCGTATTAATTCACATGCGTTTTTGTCTTTTTCTTGCACATAATTAATTAATTGAATTTTCTAGAATTTTCCTCTCATGTGTGTCATATATACTAATACTTCTCTAATTACCTTCTCTTATTATGAATTATATCACATCTGAATTTAATGTTGCATATTTCCACATGATCTAATTAGTGTTATGAGCTTATCAAACTAATGACTATGATCCAATCAGGGGATCCTACTAATTAATTTCAGATGTTGAAAATAAAAAATTTAGAGTTCCAAATTTCAATATATAAAGTAAAAAACAGATACATATATTTAATATGCTACTATTCAAACTTATTTGGCTATGTGTCCGACTCTATAATAAGCTAATTTAAGAAGAAGAAGAGATCAATTAAAAAGGGAAAAAACAAACAAACCTAAGGTTGGCTTAATGCTTCAACAAAGGTCAATAACTTTTCAGTTTTTCATGTCCTCACCACAAACAATTTTAATGACTCAAAACACACTAATTTCCAAAATAATTTAATAAACTACTGATAATGATGATTAAGGCTAATAGATAATATTTATATTGTCAATTATACATTTTTAATAGCTAAAAACTCCTTAGCCACTTACATTTAAATTGACTTATACAATGTCACTTATAATACATCTTCTATTGCTAGCTTATATAACCTAAATAGCTCATCCACAAAGTGGGGGGAGATTCAAGAATTATCATATGTTGGATAATTCGTTAATAAAAAATTCAACTCATCTTGTTTTATTTTTCTTAGAATAAAAATAATGAAAAATTAACAACATTGATAAAAGAAAGAAAAAAGGGGGGGGAAATAATTGAGAATATCACAATGGGGCAGATAAGTAGAGAAAAATGTTAGTTCACATCTATCAACTTCATACTCTAAAAAGTCAAAAAAAAAAAAAAAAACTATATGCAATTAGTGGACCTTCTAAAGAGTCAACTCCTATATACAATCACAAATAATGCATTTTATGCTACTCATACTTTATGCATTATGAGTGTTGATGGGTTGACAATTCAGGAATACATATCATATCAATTCAATCCATATGTTTTCAGAGTCAGCTCTGAGCCCCAGCTAAATATAGAAATATGTATAATCTTGAAAATGAAAGCAAATTCAATTAGATTATATATCTCTGGCCCCCCACAATTAATTTTGCTTATGCCTATGAAAATCCAGGTCAGCATTCCATCAACATTCTTCAATAGACAACCTAGCAATCTTGCCCTATGCATAGCTTGGCCAGTCTCATAGAATTTAACATGTATGTTAGCAGTATGCATAGAAGTTCACATCTGAGTGAAATTGTGATTTACTCTAATGGGATCTGAGATAATCTTTCATGGTTGCAAATATGATTGGTCAATGAAAACAAGCATATCCATCAACACCTCACTCTCACAATCAGTGGTTAACTATATGAATTGAGCATAAAAGCATTGATGGAACATGAAAAGAGAACTGAAGTGCCTTCCAATGATCAAATAAACAGCAGCATGAGGATCCATGAATCTACTCAAATGCAAGGAGTCTATAGGATAACAATGCCGGGAGGAACAACGATTTAATTTGTCGATATTACATATCTAGAATAACACAACAATGGATATTTTAGGGCTAGGAAATTGTTGACAAACACTGGAATAAAGCAATTCACCTTACAAAGACTTCAAGCCTCCATAACAGCATTAATGCTTTTCCGAATGCTTGGCATTAATTAACTCCAAATCAGCTTTGCATTGCACTCTCAAAGCGTTCAGTGGCAACAGACTAGCTTCCTGTAACAGGCATTGGTTGATTCATTAAGATATTCTTCAAATAGCTAAAATCATGTATGAGATATAAGAGGACCTACAAGCTGATTGCTCTCTTCTTCCCATATGTTTGCCATATGCTTGTAGAGCGATCTCCACTGATGCATCAGATGAGATTCCAACTTAGAAACTCTGCTGACACTCCCAGAACCATGTTTCTCGTTGAACTTGATCCTGCAACTTCGTTCGGCCAACATGCTAGCATCATTCTGGCTCTTCTTCAATGCTAAAGAAGTTCAAAACAATTGATTGTTTATAATAATATGATTGCTTGTTGTTGACCACTTATATTGCTTACGAAGTTTGAATTAGTAACAATCACTGTTAACCAAATACTAAACTGACCTGATATTCGAGCCTTCATGTCCTTCTGTTGGAGGTCCAACCATATGCATGCAGCTGCTTGTCAAAAAAAATTTTAAAAATGCATGACCTTACATATAATTTGTTGAACCTAAGCAATCCATGCTACCCGATGAAATGCTTTGTGGTTATCGAAACTAGAGGCAAATGGACAATCAGAAGCAAAAAGAATAGTGTCATACCTTTTGTGCAAAAAGAACACGAACAAGCTCCTATTGAGTTAGTCCCATCAGTCATATGAATGCGTTCATCCTCCTTTAGTTTGGCCGATCTATCTATTCCAAATACTCTGGATTCCTGTGACTGAGGCAGGATCGTGCAGTCATGAGATCCTGACTGACTCAAGACAAAATTGTCGGCATTGTGATCATCCAAATCATTCTGGTGAGAATTGATGTCACTATAAGCGCCTCCAAGACTAATGTTCACTTCACCACCATCACAATCCTTTCCATCATGGGAACTATGATTGCCAGTTTCACTCACTGTTTTTGAAGTGTCAGCTGAAAAACTGTCACCTAACCCATCTTTACCTTCAGTATTAAGAGAATGAATAGTGTCACTCCTGCAAAAATCAAACATATTGGGATCATTTTCTTTAACATGCATCTCTGAACTTCCCATCACAAATTCACCACCACCATCGATTATTGTAAGGTCAACCACATTTTCTCTAACTGAGTGCCCAAGAATGGAACTCTTATCTTCAGTTAGTGCTTCAGCAGAAACTCCCAGAATCTTGTTTCCTTTCAATGAATCTAACTCCAACTGGTTGCAATCATCAGCTTCACTTGCAATGCAATCCAGAATAGTCCTCCTCCCTTTATCAGACACATTCAGATCATCCTTCGAATACTCAATCTGGTCACAACTGTCTCCCAATTCATCATCAACAACATCCACCACATTAACACTTTGGGAAACAGCATTCCCTCCCCTAACATCCAAATTCTTGATGTCATTATCACCGCCACGAACTTGGATGCTGCCTTTTTCACAATGACCACCATCACGATCATCATACACCCCAGTTGAGCTCTTGGATACAGCATAACCACTTCCAATACTCAACACATCCGGATCCCTATTCTCATTGGCCAATTTTGAGAGACCAGCTATAAGATTCCCTTTCAACAGATTGATCTCAGAACAAGATCGAGGCGAAACACAGATGCGCTTAACATTATCCTTATCAGCTAAACACTTGTCCCCATTTTTCTCTCTCCCAGAAACCCCCCTTTTACCAATCCGATTAGTAACATCACCGAGAACCGGCCTGGACTTTGCATCCCCTTCAGCCATCACTACATCCAACAATCTAAGCTTACTAAACCCACTCTTTCCTATTACTCAACTTCTCCAAATCCTCAAAAAATTCTCAGCACCCTGATTCACAAACATGATTACACGCAGATCCAAGTTCATTACAGCCAAAATAAACGGTGAAAAGCTCAATTAATACCTCTAATCGGAAAAAACTTGAGAAGAACATCAAATTCACGCCAACAAGTATGTACGCAGAACGAGAAACCTAAAATTCGAACCACGAATTAAAAGATACAAAAGAAAGTAACAAGGGCGAATTGACAACACTGACCTAGTGGATGGAAGAAGATAGTTGAAGATCTAGGAGAATTTTGTAGTGTTTTTTTGGTGCAGTGCTTATGAATGATGAAGAGGAGCGGGAAATCGACGGCGGCAATGGCCCCCCGCCTCACCCTTTTAAATTTCTCAAATTTGGCCGCCCACCCACACCACCACCTTTACATTTCTTCTTTCCTTTATTTATTTATTTTAATTTGAAAGGAAATACGAATTTCAACATCAATTTTAAATTTACAAAAAATATATATTATTATTTTTGTGATTCAGATTACAAGTGATTTTCCAATTAACAACAAAGTAAGTTTTGGGAAAAAAAGTTTGTTTTTGTGATTTTATTCACTTCTTCATTAATTTTTAGGTTTATATTGTTTAAGTGACAGCATGATGCAACAAAGACAAATGAATTCCACATGGCAAAAACTTTTATGCACCGGTTGCACGGATCTGGGATCCGTGCAATTGAGTCGACCCGTTCACGCGCCCAAAACACGTTTTCACGTGCCTCCCACGCGCCTGCACGAGCTCCCACGCGCTTACCACTTGTTTTGAAGCTTATCCAAAATTCGCTCCAATAGACCAACCTTTGTATATAGTTAAACCAACTTTTGTGTATAGTTAGACCAACCATGTGTAGGTAGGTCTAACTATATACAAAGGTATGTCTAACATATATAAATGTATGCTTAACTATATGCAAAAGTATGTCTAACATACACAAAGGTATGTCTAAGTATACATAAAGGTATATCTAACATAACGTAGTGGTATATGCCAAAATTCAAAAATTAAGCCAAAAAAAGACAAGACATGAAATTTGGGCAGAACTGGTATGTTTAACATAGCTTAAAGGTATGTCTAACATAACCTATTGGTATGTGATTTTTTTCAAAAATCATGTGCGGAAAAAAAAAAAAAAACGGTCCCCCAACCCGGATCCGACCCGGGTGCATGGATTCACCTGATTCACAAGAGACCTACTCATTGAACATACCTGCAAGTTATGTGATTTAAAATTGTAAGCAACTTTTAAAAATTAATTTTCATTGCTAAATTTAAGGATTAATGTTGGAAATTGCAATTTCTTGAAATTGCCCTAGTCAAATTTTAATGCAATAGAAAATGCAAAAAACTAGAGATTTATATATAAAAACATAGAAATTTTTAATTAATGAATAAAAATATAGAGGCTCCATCTAAGATAAGAAAAGTATATGAATTTTATAGAATCAAACGTGATACAAGGTTTATTTACATCCCCAAACCTTCATTAATTCATATTCTTTCAAGTGCTATTAACCAATCATTTAGAGAATGAATGAATAGTTTAATTTATAATTTATGTTGATTAAACTTATTCAAAGAAAATAAAACTTGAATGAACCATAAATATCCGACAAAATTAAACTCGATTCGGATGTATTAGGAAAAAAATGGAGAATTTTAGTGGAACCCAACAAGTAAGACCTCACGATTTCTCATATGAAAGGCTCCCTCAAAACTCCACATGCAATTACAAATATCTACTCCATGGATCCACTTAAACTAGCAAATATAGCTTTAATTCAAATGCTAAAGGATCTTGGTGGTGCTCTATAATTCTCATATGCATTTCGAGCCGAATCGCATTTCTGCCAAATATCTTCGCACATTTTCACTGATGCCTCAGAGAATTTAGTCAGCCTGTCGAGCACCTTTGTCAAGCTCGGTTGCACGCAGTTTACATGTGATGGTATATCCTCGTTCTTCTCTTCGTCTTTCTTGTCTGCTTCATCATTCTGAGAATCGACTGTTTTCTTTGATTCTTCAGCTTGGTGTTGTCTAAGTGAAAGCCGTAAATCTATGAGAAAAGCTTTGATGGCATCACTGACTTCTTGAGAGGGCAAGGATTTGATCCCGGCTGACCAGTCTCTACAGAGGACGAATATAGGTGGGGCCAGATAGCGACGAGGGGAGAATGCTCGTCTCCCTTTTTGTCGCTCCCTTGGTTGCAAGATGCAGTTTTGTAGCCAGCTGTTGAGAGCTTCCACATAAGATGTATAGCTGTTGATCCAGTCGGCAAAACTTAGGCCGAAATACTCGACCTCATCTTGGAGCTGATTGATGATCTGTCTTTGTGTCTCTCCAATCAGGGCTACTGCAGAGCTTTTTGAATGGTATGCTAATGAAATGGTGATGTACTGAGAATGGTGGCATTCGAGCATGGCTTTCCACATCCTAGTTAGTCTGTGTGATAAACTCAAGGTTATAAAAAAAAGAATGGTTTGATGATAAACAGGTTCAATGTGAAACAAGCCATATTATTTGAGTCTAAGAATCAGGAATCTATCTCACCCTTGAATGAGTTCAAGGAGCTGTGGGAGCATCTCTTCGTCCCGCATTTTCTCAATCCGTTTTGATATCGAATCGACAGCATGGAGTGCCACTCTAATTCGTGAATGTAGATCCTTCACAGCTGCCCGGGTTTTGTCTATTACTTGAGGACTAAGATCCTTCGCAAATTGGTGACGTAGCTGGTCGCATTTACGATCATATTCCTTCTGTATGGACTCGCTGGCCTGTACGGACCAAATTCAGAGTTGATATTAGAAAATCAAAGACAAAAAGGAATAAAGCTCCACAAAAAAGAATCGGAAAAGCCATCACATTCACAGAAGCTCTAAAGAATAAATGGAATTGGGACTGGAAATTCGTAAATGATGAAAAGAACACTTCAGAAGCATCAACAAAGTTAAAAAAGAATTTGCTCTTCTAACGATATTATCAATATATCCTTCATTATATAGTACAAACAATGCAGGAAATAGAATATAAGCAGTCAAGATGAGCAGCGCACAAAAATGTAAACTAAAAATATTATCCTTGGAACTACCTTCACTTCGTCATATAGCTTTCTCTCCCATGCATATAGTCTTTCAAGAGTTGAAGAGTGACTTCCAGAAATCATGCAGAATTCTTCAATAAAATCGCTTCCACTATCATCATTATCATCCTTTGCTGCCAGAGGGTTCCTTGATGAGGAAGACTTTGAGGACGTCGTCCTTTTCCAAGTGATAACCTTGGTAACAAGTTGATCTGATGTACATGTATGAGTGAGAAAAGGAAAAATGTCGTTTTTTTATCATGTCAGGTATCCTGCTCTGAGGATTAATTCTCAATTTAACCACAGCAACAAAAATGAAGCCACACTTCCAATTTAAATTCATGTTACTTAACATGCAATTGAAAATTAGCTAAAATTGGTAATGCTGTCAGCTTCAAAAATTTGCAGATCACAAATACAAATAGATTCAAAATATTTATCAACCCCAAGAATCAATTTCATTTCCAAATTGTTTGAACACAAAACTTCTTGTGTTAGTGTGTACAAACCAATACATACCATCAGTTACATTTGCAATTCCTCCCTGGCAACAACCTGTTCCGAAAGAGCTCAAACAAATAGAGGATGATGATGCACCTACAAGCAAAAAACAGCATGAGAAATCTGAACTGAAAGGAGAAATTCAAAATCTAGGTGCTCAAACATGACACTATTGAAATGAACTCTGCACATAACAGGCTAAGTTTGAGCCCAATTTCTCATTTCAAATGCAAAGGGTATTTCCCTTTAGTTTTGAAGAAAATTTACCTCTAGCCTCAGCATAACCAACATGGATTTTGTTAGCCTCAAGCATTCTTGAGAGTTCCCTTCCTGATTCAGATGCTCTAAAGAAGCGACTATCAATGTCCTTTATGCTAGAAAGAAAATCCTTTGCCCTGTGCGTTATAAACTCTGAAGGGTCCTCCCTTTCAGAACATATATCATTCTCTAAAGGCAACTTGTTTTTCTTTGAACTAGATTTTCCCGCTGAAGCCTTTCCGGACATGGTCCCTGTTGATCTATTCACTTCTTTTCCCGTGGCCATATCCTTCCCTTCACCCTCAACTCTTTGCTGATTACCCTTTTCCGAAGCCAATTCACCACCTCCATTTTTAGTACTCTCCGATTTGGAAGCCTCGAACCCTTCACGAGGCTCACCTATTCCATTCAAATCAATCTCTTTCTTCCCAAAATTCCCAGACATTTTCACATCATCAACGTCTTCATCCAATTCATCCTGCCCCAAAAACCTAAAGCTCTCATCAGCAGGGTCAAAGTAGTCCCAAGAACATCCTGCCTCAGGAGGTGGAGGGGGAGGTGGAGGCATTGAGAATTCACATTCCTCCACATATGCATTCCTATGAATTGGATTCATTCTAACAGTCATTGCACTCACCCCACCAGATCTCATATAACTAACTCTAGCCGTAGACGGTGAAAGAGGGCTCCCGTTGAGCACCGGTGAATCTGAAGCAGCACCAAGGTGTGACGGAGACGGAGAGGGATACGAAGAGTGAGAAGGGGTCTTATCGACTTCAGTGGCTGAAGTCGATAGAGAGGTTTCCACCAGAACCTCAGCCTCAGCATATCTCCTAAGGGCAACTCCTATGTTTCTAAGAGACTGAACATACGAAACATGAGCAGCTGCTAAAGCATATCTTGAATCAATTGCTTGTTTAACAAACCTCTTCCTCTCTTTACACAGCTTCAGAGCATGACTCCTCTCAGCTTTCGAATTCGCTATCCCCATTTCCTACCCAATAATCAATGCCCTAATTGACAAAATCAACCGCCTCTAAATTCCTCAACATTTCAACCACAAAATTCTCAATTGAAGAAAAACCAGATAAGAAAATGTGCAAAACAGAAACCTAACAGAAGCTTAGCACGTCAATCCTCTTTCTCTCTCTAACTCTTCCGGTGTTGTCAAAACCTGAAAACAGGGGAAACGGAACTGAACAAAAGCAAAAACGGCCGGAGATTCACCACAGTTTCAATAAAAGGAAAAGGATCCGAAGTACAAAAGGTAAAAACATAACAACATCTTTATTGCATCCTTTCTGAATATCAATTGAAAACAGAGGCCTCTAAGTACGTTATTTCACGAAAGAGGCAAAACAGGGTTCAGAAAAAATGCAGAGAGATGAGTAAATGAGAGAAGCCCTTAAACCCAGAGAAGAATTAAACCTGAGTGGAGTAGATAGGCAAATCAATGCGGACTGGAATCATGCACACAACTCCACCTTTTTGCAGTCACTTGGAAAGAAAATTGCTCGTACGAGCTTCAGAGAGAGCGAGAGCAATGGAGAGAAGTCGGGTACAGTTAGAGAGAGAGAGAGAGAGAGAGAGAGGAGCATGGAACTGCGTGCAAATGTAAATCTTTGCTAATTGAAGCAGTAATTCTCTGTAAATGGTGAATAATACAGGACAAAGAGATTCAGCCATTTATGTCTCTCTCTCTCTCCTCTCTCTCTCCCTCCCTGGAAAGCACAATACTTGCACTTTTTCTGGAGGAGTGGGCTTCGAATCTTTTTTTCCCTTTTTTATTTAGGTTTTAATTATAATGATTATTTTAACAAATTATTAAAAACAACATTTTATTAAGATAATTACAAGAAGTAGTATATGTTTTGCTTTCTACATGGAAAATGAGCATTTTTTTCCAATAACGGCTCCTTTTATTTTAAGTCGTCCACCTTTTTCTCTCTCTACTTTCTTTAATTTTTATTTTTTTTTATTTTTTGTTTTTTTATTATTTTTATATTTTTTTAATAGAAAAGTGTGGGTGATTGATGGTACTGTTTTTTACACTTTTTATTGGTACAAGCAAAACTGTGTTATGATATGAAATTGCACATAATTTACTTTGTCATTTTATCAAGTCAAAAATGGATTATTTATGTTAAATTTTTGGAATTAATTATCATTTCATAAATCAAGATAGATCAAATGAAATAGTGGGTTCATGTTGCTTCTCATGAATATTCAAGAGAATTAGAGTGTATCTTTCCACAAATTTTATACCAATTTATAGATTCTACTGCACTTGCAGCTTTGGAATATTATTATTGTATTTGGAAAATTAAACTTTATGAACTTTATTTGTTTATAGAAGCATGTTTTTTTATATAAATTATAACCTTTATTGATCACACAATCTAGTAATTTAAAACTATCATAAGATTCTACTATCAAAATGACAAATCATCATTTTTTCCAAGCATTTGAAAGAGAGTAAATAACTACCTTTATTGAATGCTAACTCATTAATAGGACTTTCATATAACCCCCATAGAGAGATACATAAATATCAAACACAAACAAAGATAGGCAAATTAAAGAAGAAGAAGATTGTGTTTAGGGCTCAAGAAAAAGAAGATATGTTATCTTATGTTATGTTATAAATATATACTAGTTTTGTACCCGTGCGATGCACGGGATAAAATTTTATAAAATACAATTATAATATTTTTATCTGAGATTTGGAAAAAAAAAGTATATACAAATGTAATATAATGAAATTATGTAATTTATATATTATATATTTTAAATATTTAATTGTTGGAGATAATCTCTAGGTATGGTAATAAAATAAGATATTGTAATTTTAAACTTAGTTTATATATAAATAAGATGGATATGAATTCTATAGAAATTATCACATTTCAAGTACACTATTCAAGATAAAAGAATAATGTTTACATAAACAAATCACAACATGAAAACTATCTTCTATATAAGATAGAAGGAATAATTCTGATGTGGTCGAACTGACCACATTCGAACCATCCCGAAAACCCGACCCGGAATTGAATGCCAATCGGCGCGAACAGAATAAAGAAGTAAGAGAGAACGTGTGAGCGAACAAGGGTGTTCGCATACTGAGCGAACTGATCAGACTCACAGGTTAGAATGTCGAACTGTGAGGTAAAATGTCAAGCTAAGTCCAGACGAACTAATTCAAATTTGAGACAACTCCCACGATCGCGAGAATCTCGCCATCTTCCAAGTTTTTAGGAGAAATCCTAACTGCCACATCTCTTTTCCAAGAAACCACGTCTCTTTCAGGGAGTATATATATATAACCTTTATCTTTCTATTTTTCACACACAATCACAATTATTTTCACATTAAGCATTAAGCAAAAGTTGAGAGCAATATTTTTCTGAGATTACTGACTTGAGCGTCGGAGTCCCTTCACCGGGAAAAACCCCCGGTGTTCTTTGTTTTGCAGGTCTCTTTGATCGGAGAATTCCAATCAACGCCGGAGAATTCCAATTGGCGTCGGAAAAGTAAAGGATTAAGGTTACGACAAATCAATTGGCGCCGTCTGTGGGAATCTATTTTTGTAACTTTGAGCATTTAAGACGTAGAGAAATTGCGAAGATGGTGAATACTAGAGGATCCCGAAGGAGGTTAGACGAAGGAGCACCATCCGTGCGACAAAACGAAGACCAGAACTCTGCACCAGCTAATCCTCCCGGCACTATCACGTTGACGCCGGAGGAACTCTTAGCCTTGATAGAGGCAGCTGTTCAAAAAGCTTTAGGCAAGCAGAAGGTTGATTCACAACAGGATAATACTGACATGCATGTTGGAAGGGAACAAGAGGGCGACAGATCTCGGATGGACGAACAAGAAAGCCAATCTGGTCATCCTCGAGGCCAAAAACGAGGGCATGACGAACTGTCTGAGAAAGTGGATGGTTTACGAAAGGAGCTGCGAGAAGTCCAGCGGACTGTTCGACGGATTCCTCGGAATTCCCGAGGGAATCCTTTTTCTGAGGAGGTGATGGAAGATGAGTTGCCAGCCTCCTTTCGGCCGGTGAATTTTGAGTATGATGGTACTACAGACCCATGGGACCATCTATGTAGATTCGACAATACTGCTCTACTACATCGATATTCAGATGGTATCAAGTGTAGGGTGTTCGCCACTACCCTTACCAAGGCTGCTCAGACATGGTTCAGCCAGCTGAATGATGGGACAATTCATAATTTCGAACAACTGTCGGAGTTGTTTTTGCATCAGTTCACCAGTTCTAGAAGACAGAGGCGATCTACTCAGACATTGTTCGGCGTAAGACAAAAAGCGGATGAGGCCTTGCGGAATTATGTTAAAAGATTTACAGAAGGCTTCGGACGATTTGGTTGTAAGCGCTTTCATCCAAGGGTTGAAAGAGGGGGATCTTCATACTTCGCTGGTTAAGAAGACTCCCAACAATTTTGACGAACTGTTGCAAAGGTCTACCAAGTACATCAACTTGGAGGAAGCAGTTCGAATGAAGAAAAGAGAAAGCTCGAATCGCATGAGCAGGCCGCAACAGGAGCATGAGGCCGCGAGAAAGAGAGATGGGGGAGAACAGCGAACAAGATTTGCTCCACCCCCTTTGAGAGAAAATAGGGCAGGGCGGAGATACGAACAGTACACGCCCATGACTATGTCCCCTGGACAGGTATTGATGGAAATATGGAACCTGCCCCAGTTGAAGTGGCCGTCGACCTGGAGCCCTAATCCGAAGAAACCAGCTACCTTCGGCAACGGTAAATTGTGTCGATTTCATAATGAATATGGGCATGGAACTGACGAATGTTTGCATTTGCGAGATGAACTGGAAAGGCTAATCAGGGAGAACAAATTAGCTCGTTTTGTTCGTCAGAATCGATCGAACCGCGAGCATCGGAATGATCGGAGAGAGCCAAGACAAGAAATAAGGCAAGAGCAGCAGGAATTACCTCCACCTCCACCGCCCCCAGCGCGAGCTAGACCTGAACAAGAAGAAAGACCTACTATTCACATGATCATGGGTGGGCCAACAGATGGAGATTCTAATAGAGCTCGCAAGGTGAGACTTAATTCGGTTAGGCAAGAACAGAATGCGGTTCACTCTATTTTCGAAGAAGTGGCGATCGAGTTCGGAGTTCGTGACCGTGTTGCTATTCAGAGCCCTCAGTTCGATGCTATGGTGATCGTTGCTGAGATAGGGGGTTTTAATGTTGAACGGGTGTTCGTGGATACAGGAAGTTCGGTGGACATCATGTTCATGGACTGTTTCAGAAAGATGAGATCAACAGTGGAGATAAAACCTGTAGAAACTTCACTTTATGGTTTTGCAGGCGAGTCTGTAACGGTGTATGGCAAAATTCAACTGCCTATGGTCTTAGGAGATGAAGAATGGAGGCAGAACAAAACGATGACTTTTCTTATAGTGGATGCACCCTCTCAATACAATGTGATCTTGGGTCGTCCTTCCTTGAGTTCATATGCTGCTGTCATCTCACCTGCCCATTTGATGATGAAGTTCCCTGTTGAGAATGAGGAAGGGCGAGTGGTTGGAGTAGGAGTTGTTCATGGCGACCAACAAACTGCTCGTCGTTGTTATGTCGCTGCTGTTCGACAATCCGAGTCTCGCAAGCGCCATAGCGAACAGAGAGATGATATTGATCGTGGAAGGGACAAAAGTTTGAAAAAAGGTGATGACACAAGTACTGTGGAGTTCACAGAAGGTGAACTAATGAGCGTGGAATTGATCCCGGAGCTACCTGGACATTCGGTTCGTCTCGGAAGTCAATTGTCGGAGCAAACCAGAGAAGAAATTGTGGCTGCTCTTAAGGATAATGTGGATTTGTTCGCTTGGAAACCGGAAGATATGAAAGACATAAATCCAGAGGTAATTGTTCATAAGTTAAACATCAAACCGGATGTTCGTCCGGTCAGGCAGAAGCTAAGACATTTTGGGGAACAACAGAATAGAATTATCAAAGAAGAGATCGAGAAATTGCTCGAGATTGGGCACATTGAGAAGATCCAATATCCTCGATGGTTGGCCAATGTTGTGTTAGTCCCGAAGCATGGAAACAAGTGGCAGATGTGTATCGACTTTCGGGATTTGAATAAAGCTTGCCCCAAAGATCATTATCCTCTTCCGCGGATCGATAAACTTGTGGATTCCACAACCGGATGCGAACTGTTGAGCATGATGGATGCAGCCCAAGGATACCACCAGATCATGTTGCATCCAGAAGATAAACCCAATGTAGTCTTTATTACATCATCAGGTACATATTGCTATACGGTTATGCCATTCGGACTAAAAAATGCAGGAGCTACTTACCAGCGAATGGTGGACGAGGTGTTCAAACACCAATTGGGTCGCAATATGGAAGCATATGTCGATGATATGCTAGTAAAAAGCATACAGGCGAACACCCATGCGGACGACTTGAGGGAAACGATGGCAACAATCCGAAAACATGGGATGCGATTGAATCCAGCCAAGTGTTCGTTCGGGGTGAAAGCAGGGAAGTTTTTGGGATATATGGTGACGAACAGAGGAATAGAGGTCAACCCCGGCAAAGTCCGAGCTATACAAGAAATAACACCTCCTCGAACTGTCAAAGAGGTACAAACGCTAACTGGCCGCATCGTTGCTTTGAGTAGATTTATATCCAGGTTGGCGGACAGGGGTTTGCCTTTCTTCAAAATTTTAAGAAAGAATGGTCGGTTTAGTTGGGATGCGGACTGCCAAAAAGCGTTTGAAGATTTGAAGGCATTTCTCCTCACACTTCCTTTGTTGAAACAGCCTGTTAAGGGAAGTGTGATGGTCGTTTACTTGGCAGTTGGGGAGGAATTGGTCAGTTCGGTTCTTGTTCGCGAAGAAGGAAGGGATCAGTTCCCGATGTACTTCGTTAGTAAAGTTTTGCATGGGGCAGAAATTCGCTATACAGAGGTGGAGAATGTTGCTTATGCCTTAGTCACCACAGCCAGAAGGCTGAGACCATATTTTCTTGGCTATGAGATCACAGTGCGAACTAATCATCCGCTGAGTATAGTGTTGGGAAAATCGGACGCATCAGGAAGACTGGGACAGTTTGATTTGAAGTATGAGCCTCGAACAGCTATAAAAGGTTAGGCATTGGCGGATTTTATTCAGGAAACAACCAGGCTACAAGATAAGAAAGAATGGGAGGTATTTGTAGATGGATCCTCGTCTCGCCAGGGCGCAGGAGCAAGGATATTATTGATCAGCCCCGAGAAAGATGAGTTAGAGTTCGCCATAAAATTTCAATTTAAGGCATCTAACAACGAAGCAGATTATGAAGCTTTTTTGCAGGGTTTGAAAATAGCCGAACAGGCTGGAGCTCGGGATCTGATAGTCAAATCAGATTCGCAGTTGGTAACACAACAACTTCAGAATCAATGTGAAGTGAAGGAAGATCGTATGATTTCTTATGTACGGAAAATAAGAGAAATGGAAAAGCAGATTGAGAAACTTCAGATTGAACAGATACCTCGAAGTGAGAATCAGAAAGCAGATTATCTGGCTAAGATTGGGAGTTCGCTGCAGGACTGTTCGAAGAGGAGTATTACAGTCATGGGGGTAGGAAAGGAAAATGAGGTGATGAATGTTGATTTGGCCGAACAAGACTGGAGAACTCCTTTCTTGAAGTTTTTAGGCGGAATCAGAGATGGATTGGCAAAAGACCTCGAGAAATTGGAGAAACAAGCTCGGTTCTACTGCATGCTACATGGGGTGTTGTATCGAAAAACTTTCCTACCAACAAATGCCAGATGTTTATCCCAAGAAGAGGGACTTAAGGTCTTAAAGGAAGCGCACGAAGGAGGATGTGCCGAACATGCGGGAGCTCGAGCATTGGCTCGAAAGGTTGCACGAGCTGGTTTCTATTGGCCTACGATGAAGAATGACGCTGAAGAGTTAGTTCGGAAGTGTAATGCCTGTCAGAAACATGGTTGGAGAATCCACACTCCGGCAACAGATATGCTTACGGTATGTTCGCCCTGCCCTTTTGCTAGATGGGGAATTGATATAATTGGTCCACTTGTTAAAACCAGAGGAAACAAGCAGTTCTTGGTGGTAGCCGTGGATTACTTCACTAAGTGGGTGGAAGCCGAACCCTTGGTCAACATCGCCAAACCCGATATGATCCATTTCATATGGAAGAGTATTTGTTGCAGATTCGGCTTACCCAGGATTTTAGTGTCAGATAATGGAGCCCAATTCAGAGGCAAAAAGATTACAGGATGGTGTAAAGAGATGAAAATTTTACAAGTGTTTACTCCAGTGGCTCATCCTCAAGCAAATGGACAAGTCGAAGTGGTTAACCGAATCATTCTGGATGGGATCAAGAAACGACTTGAATTCGAAAAATCGAACTGGGTGGACGAACTGCCATCAGTTCTGTGGGCATATCGAACTTCACCCAGATCGACTACGAGGGAAACTCCTTTCAGTTTGGCATTTGGCATGGAAGCAGTGGTCCCAGCTGAAATTCAGGGCGAAGCTCTACGAATCACTAATTTCGATCCGCAGCAAAATGAGGAATTAATTCGAACAGATTTGTTATTTCTGGAAAAAATTCGAGATGAAGCCAGAGTTCGCCATGAGTTATACAAGAGACGTATTTAGGCGGCCTTCAACAGAAAAGTCCGAAAAAGAGAGTTTCAAGTAGGGGATTTGGTTTTAAGGCAATCGGATGTCTTGTTGGAGATCGGAAAGCTGGAGGCCATTTGGGAAGGACCATACACTGTTACAAGAGTCTTACCAGGTGGATCCTACGAGCTCGCCGATGAACACGGAAAGGAACTGCCAAGACCTTGGCACATCAACCACTTGAAGAAATTTTATACTTGAAGTCTCAAATCTCAGTATGTTGCTTTTTATTTTTTAAGTTGTTGCTTTTATAAATAATAGATATTTTCCTGCTCCGTGGACGTAGGTCGATTTGACCGAACCACGTTAAATCCTTGAGTCTTTTTAGTTCGATTTACATATCTGTTACAAATAACATTGTGGAGCGAACTCGAAGTTCCCTCGGAACTAATTGACTAAGCGTACTAGAGAAGTTCCTTCGGAACTCCATGATAAGCGAATTACAGCCCTCGGAACTCAACGATGAAGCACGAAGAAGTTCCCTCGGAACTCAACGATGAAGCACGAAGAAGTTCCCTCGGAACTCAACGATTAAGCACGAAAAGTTCCCTCGGAACTCAATAATTAAGCACGACGAAGTTCCCTTGGAACTCATTGATTAAGCGAACTCATTGATCAAGCATACTGAAGAAGTTCCTTCGGAACTTACTGATTAAGCACACTAAAGTTCCCTCGGAACTCACAAGTCGAGCATACTGAAGAAGTTCCCTCGGAACTTATTGATTAAGCGTGTTATGAAAGTTCCCTTGGAACTCGTCAAAAAAGTTCGAACTCGAAGTTTGATGCAAATTGAAGAAGTTTCATTGAACTTCATGATTAGACGAAGTGAAACGAAAAAGTTTTATCGAACTCAATGATTGATGCAAATCAAAGAAGTTCTATCGAATTTAATGATTAAGCGAAGTGAAGGGAACTCTTTCAAGATTCACTAAGTAAGTATTTGATTCATTACTTAGTAGATATTCATTTGAAAGTTAGTAATTGAATAAAGTAAGAAAACATTGAGATTGGCGAACTATATTCGATTAAAAACAGATGATTCATTACAAAACGATTACAAAACTTTAAAGAAAAAAAATACAAGTGGAGATTAATTGCGATCGGGAGAGGGTTCGGGAGTAAGTCGGAGCGCGGCTGGCTGAAGTGGTTCGAACATATCCTCCGGCAGATCTGGAGTTGGGCTTCGAGAGGGTTCGGCAGGAGCGCGAAGAGACGAACTTGGACCCGGATTATCGAGCTGGTTGTCCGGAAGGACTTCCTTTATTGCCTCTTCCAGACAGCCCGACCACCACTTGGCGTTGATGTCGCCATTTGGATCTCCACGCCAACCTGGCGGAATGGAGTGAGTCCGCATCACCTCTTGGCCTAGTTCGTTCACATCGAACCGAACTGCCTCTTCAACTCGCTCCTGGCAGAGCCGTACTCCCTCTTTAAAGTAGGTTACGGCCATGGGAGCTGTCTTCAATAAGAAGAGGAGGGAGTCCCAAAGACGAGCTACGAGCCTCTCTCGGAAAGACTCCAATATCAGCTCCATCTCAGGGCTCCGAGCGAACTGGTAAAAGCCATTTTGATACATGACTTCACCGAATTCAGCTCGGGAGCTCTCTGCCTCTTTGAGCTTCTCTTGCAAGCTTCGAATCTCAGCTCGCGCATTCGAGAGAGCAGTTTGCTGCTCCACGGCGAACTGCTCCTTAGCCAATAACAGCTCTTCCTTTTTGGCCACTTCGGAGCGAGCAACCGCTAGCTCCATCTCTCTCTCTTCTAGCCGAGCGGATAGATTCTCAGCTTTGCTGGCGTGTTCGCTCAGATCACTCTCCAAGGTCTTCTTCTCTTGGAGAGTGTTCCTTAGCCGATCTCGGCGATGAAAAGCTTTCTTGCCCATGGCCTCGAAGTACTTAGCCAAGCTGGACAGCCGAGAGACGTTCGCCGTGAACTCTTTCATCTCACGATCTCCCTCCCCTTCCGAAGCTCTCTTGACCGGCACGATCGCGCCCTCCTAGTCGGGCTTCACCTCAGTTCGCACCGCCTCGGCCGAAGTTCCCTCTTCAGTTCGCTGTTTTTTAGAAGGTGCCTTCTTCTGCGAACTGGAGGGTGTTTTCTTCTTCCGCCGAAGGGGAAGCTCTTCAGTCACTTCAGCATGAGCTGCGGACGGCGAAGCAGAGGTGCGAACAGTGGTATCCTCTGCCAAGTCCAGGCTAACCCGCGGCGCCAGTTCGCTCAGGCGCCGCTCCTCTTTTTCGCGAAAAGCCGCCGCTTGCCGGCTATTCACTGCCTCGTCTGCTGACGAAAAGGCAGGCCTTTGGGATTCCGAAACTCCGGAGTCGAGAATGAAAAAGTTATTCATTTCTTTATCTGCAACACAAAACACGAACAGTTAGTATGCGCACAGTTCAATAAGTTTTGAAAAAAGAAAGATATACAAGAAAACTTTTAACAACCTAAATTGAACTTATGGGAAACTGGCGTGTTCGGGTAAAACCCCCAGAAAGCCAACAATTGTTCGCATGAACTCATGCGAACTATGTCGAACATTCCTCTCCGAAATAGCCTTGCCAAGGCCCCAAGTTCGAAGTCCCTCGGAGGAGCCGGCTCATTTCGGTTCGAACTCTCAACCCAAGGGAGAGATTGAAAGGTTTTATTATTTGGGGCACGAACGAAAAAATAATATTTTTCCCAGGAGCTGATTTTTTCATCTCCTGGGGATAAAAATTGGGCGCGTTTTTGTCCGCTTCGGGGGCTTAAATAGAAGCGGAACGGATTGGTGTGTTTAAGTACAAAGCAAGAACGAAACTGTTCGGAGGTCGGTTCGACCCCCATCCATTTGCACACTATATAAAATGCTACGATGTAGCTTATGGAGTTCGGGTGCAACTGGTTGGGGCACACCCCAAAGGCCGAACCGACCTCGAGAAGAAAATGATGGATGGGAGGGATTAAACCTACAGTCACGTGTCTTAGAACCACGTGTAGCACCCAGCGGGAGCCCGATGAGATCGATCATCGGGGCCGGGAATGACTATAGAATAGCCCGCCGCTGTTATGAGCGAACTTAGAAAGATAGTATGTGTTGGGGTGGCTTTGGTGGCAGAGAAAACGTTTTGAACAGTTTTCTTGCGAGATCGTTTAGGAGGGGAAGAGGAAGAAAGGATTTGACGACCAGAAGAAGAAGCCGTCGGGATTGGTGAATCCGAGGCAGTTCGCAAGGGAAATCCCTCAAAACCTTCCTCGGATTCGCTTTCCTCCCTCAGGTGGATCAAGAAAGGGGAAGAAGTCATTTTGAAGAATATGAAACGAGAAAGAAGGGAGAGTACCTGGGTTTTGTTTTTGTGAAACTTGAAAAATCTCAAAGGAGGAGGATTCTTGCTTAAGAGAAGAAGAGTGAGTTGTTGCAGAAGAGGTTTTGTGAAAATGAAGAGGGGGTATATATAGGGGGAGAAAGGCGAAAGGTCGCAAGATCTCAACCGTTGGATGCAGTTCGATCCAACGGTGAAGGCGAAAAGTCGTAGATCCAGCCGTTGGATGCAGTTCGATCCAATGGTGGATACGAAAGGACGCGTCGAAGAAAGGGTCTTGATCTCAGCCGTTGAGTACAGTTCGATCCAACGGCGGAAACGAAGTGGCGCCTAGGGATTAACATAAACTGACAAGTCAGATCTTAGCCGTCGGATGTAGTTCGATCGAACGGCAAAGACGAAATGGTGCCTCGGGATGGAGGAAAACGTCGCAGGCGGATGATTGATGGGACGCGATGCTTCCCGAAGAAGCTTCATAGTTGGCAACAGCGCGAACTGTGTTAGTGCGTGAACACACGCACTCCGAAAGGGGGGAGTACTGATGTGGTCGAACTGACCACATTCGAACCATCCCGAAAACCCGACCCGGAATTGAATGCCAATCGACGCGAACAGAATAAAGAAGTAAGAGAGAACGTGTGAGCAAACAAGGGTGTTCGCATACTGAGCGAACTGATCAGACTCACAGGTTAGAATGTCGAACTGTGAGGTAAAATGTCAAGCTAAGTCCAGACGAACTAATTCAAATTTGAGACAACTCCCACGATCGCGAGAATCTCGCCACCTTCCAAGTTTTTAGGAGAAATCCTAACTGCCACATCTCTTTTCCAAGAAACCACGTCTCTTTCAGGGAGTATATATATATAACCTTTATCTTTCTATTTTTCACACACAATCACAATTATTTTCACATTAAGCATTAAGCAAAAGTTGACAGCAATATTTTTCTGAGATTACTGACTTGAGCGTCGGAGTCCCTTCACCGGGAAAAACCCCCGGTGTTCTTTGTTTTGCAGGTCTCTTTGATCGGAGAATTCCAATCAACGCCGGAGAATTCCAATTGGCGTCGGAAAAGTAATGGATTAAGGTTACGACAAATCAAATTCAACTAACTACTTTTAAGCATGTTATCTTTAAAACAAATAAATTATATGATAAAAGTCTCAAAAACATAAAAGAAATATAAAAACAAAATATATGATTAATTTCCAATTATTTCTAACCCAAACAAAAAAAATCTACATTGTAATGTAAATTTATAGTCTTCTTTATCACTTTTCCATGTAAGTTTTCATTTAGGTTTCTTTATGAAATTCCTGCATAAAGTAAAAAAACAAAAAAAAAACTACATTAATAATAATCCATATGCAATACCAATAAATAAAACATTCATCTCCAAATATGAATAACGATAAGAACTTTAATCGTTAAGAAATAATTTATAAAGTCAAAAAATTATTAACCGTCCATCCAAACTATATGATGTAGATCAAATAAAAATCATAACCAAATAAAATAAAAACCAAAAAAGAAAAAAAGAACACAATCCCATGAGCACCATGAAAGCAAAAGATTTGTATTGCAGAATTGAGAAATTAAAGAGAAAGTGTGAGTCAATTCTAAGTTTTTTCTCTCATATTTATAGTGCATAATTTGTTCATTAGATATGGAATTAGTGCATTTTGTATGTCATAAATTTAGTTGCTTCCTAATTTATAGATTTTTTCCCAATTATAATAATTGCAAATAAATGTTCAGTTTCTACTTAATTCATATACATGAAATCAAATTACATCATTCACAATTAATGTGTTTATTGATAAAATCAAAACGTTTTATTATATTACATTATGTTATACATTAAATATTATTTTTATTGAATTTTATTATTTACAAAATAGAAAATCATTTTCAATATATATAATATATAAAATCAAGATCAAGATAATATCGCAATCTTATTTGTTTGCTCATATTATTGTATATTCAATTTTAATAGTGAAATTTAGTAGGGACTTATTTGTATCTTATTTAATGGATGAAAATGATAGCATCAACATCTATTATATTTCTAAAATGACATTTCAAATTATATTAATTTTAAAACAAACCAATATTTCTATGTAATCGATGTCAAATAACTTGACGTATAAGTCATTAAGAAATTTTTATATAAAATCATATGGAATGCTTAGATGAAAAATCATTTAGTTTGCATCTATAAAATAATTTAACATTTTTTAAATTGAAACATATTAAATTAACATTTTTATTAAATTGAAAAGTATTAAATAAAAGAAGGATAGCTAATGGCAATAATTTCTTTTTTTTTTCCCCTAATTTGTAATAATATTCATCCTTATATATAGAAGATTAATGAGGCAATTCACTTTTTTATTTAATGGATAAACATTATATCTTTTCCATAAATATCAAAACAACTTTTGGATGGAAAAATTATTTAAGGAAATGTTCTTCTTCATATATATATATATATATATATATATATATATATATATATATATATATATAAAGATAATGTCACATTATAGAATATTAATATCATAATTAATTAAATATGATATTTATTTTATTATTACATATGATTTATTATCAAATCAAGTGGAGTTCTTTAATTTCTTTCTATATTATATATTATTACAATATATCTTTTAATTTTTATATTTAGAATTATTTAATTGTTGACTTTATGTTTTATCTAGATTTGGTTATCAAGTGGCGAATTAATTTTTATATCTACTCCTTTATATAACAATTATGTTTTATACGTCAACAAAAGTACATAAAATTGTATCTATATTTTGGTTATCTTTTTATATATTTATTGTTTTGTAATGATAAGAATTATATAATAAAAATATTTTATGTATATATTTACATGCATATTAAATTATATATAAATATATATTAACATCGAATGAATAATTGTTTTATTATTTATATGATATTATGATTATTATGATATTATATGATGTAAATCATATATATATATATATACACACACACACATTGCTAAATGATATCATAAATATATGAATAGAAATTGATAGTTGACTGACCATATTGACAAATATGGTAATTTTATTATATCATATCACTTCCTTAAATATATATATATATATATATATAATCAATCATGATTTATTATTTATCATTTAACATTTATTTTAATAAAAAATCATTTCCAATTTTGACAGGGTGTTTTTGGCGGGAAAAATTTAACATTACTATTTGAGGAAATGTTTATGTTTTTATATATATAAAGATATATATATATATATATGTTTTTTTATATGTTAGGTAGGTAATAATAATGACATTATTCCTACACTCATAATATTTTCATGAAACTAGGTAAAAAATATAAAATGGAAAATGTTTGTAATTTTTTGCATCTCATTTTTGTGATATATATATATATATATATAATATTTTAGAAAAACAAATATAGCCTTTGAGAATAAAGTTTCAAAACTAATTAATTACAATTAAAAAAATCCTTTCAAACATTTCAACTTAGAAAGAGCCAAAGAGGCCTAGTGCTACAAGCCTCTAACTATTTGAATACCCATTGGGCTTCTCTGGTAAATAAGCCCATAATATATATTTAACATTCTAATTGGACTTCACTTTAATATGGACCAGAAGTTAGGCCCACTTAATGAAATAAGGCAACAGTAATTCCAAGATCCCAAGAATTTCCTCTCTCTAAAAAGAATTTAATAAAGAATCAACATCACAAAAATGAAAAAAATAAAAAAAATTAGGGTTGTTTCGAAGATGATTAAAGTTAGAGATAAAATTTAAAATATCTATAATATTTTTTATTGAAAGTGAACTTAAATAAAATCCTTATGAAAGTGTTATTTTATGCATAACTATTCTTGTAATTTTTTTCTTCATTGTACCATTAATATTCATAAGAGTTTGTAAAATTTTGTCTAGCACCTCGTCATATTATATTATAAAAATTAATTTCCCCTTAAGCCGTCACTACAATTTAATATATCGTTATTTTCATCATTTCCCATTAAAATTCATTTACATGTGCCTCTCTCAAGGATGAAAATATCGCGAAATATCGCGGATATGGATATTGCGATACGGATATTGGGTGTTAATATTTTTTTTCCTGGGTATCGCGGATATGTCGCAAAATTTCGCACAATATCGATATCGATTTCGATATCGGTTCAGTGTAGTACAAAATTAAATGGAAATTGAGAAATATCATGGATATATCACAAAATATCGCATGTATATCAAAATGAGCGATTTTGATTCAAAAAATTGAACTATGTGATTTTTTTTTACTTTGTATTGTGTATTTTGTTTGATAGTGGAAGGAATATATTCTCTTCTCACATCAATCTTTCATATCCATATTTATAGCACACTTAGATGACAATGAAGGAAACTCTGATCCAAAAGTAGCTGCTATGGCTCGTGATTATGGCATTGATGTTGATAAAGTGTTACAACAAGAAGTTGGTCATACATCTTCTACTTCAAAATCAAATAGCTCTACTGATAAAGGAAATAGTGATGGTGGAAATGATGACAATGATGATGGCAATGATGATGGTGGGAGTGGTGGATATAATCAAGAGGATTATGCTTCAAACCAAGTGTTATTGAGTTCATTCACTAGTGAGACCGAGTTTAGTCATGCAACACAAGATATGGATTATGGAAGCAGAGAAGGAGGTCCAGGGATAGGGGCTATTGGAAAAGAATACACTAGAAGACATGCTTGGAATCAAGAAGAAATTTCATCTATTGATATTGAACGAATTTCAGTCAGTTTGGATTCCACGAATATGGATAACAATGAACATAGTCTCAAGATTCATATGTTGCTGACACCTTTGAAAGTTCACAATTTGGTTAGAGTACTCGAGATGTTTTTCATCACCCACCTCCTCAAATGTCGTATGGAAATCAAATGAGTATCAACAATATGATTGAATTAGTGTACATTATCCAATTTATGATGAAGCAGTTGGACGAGATATAAGAACTTATGAATGACATGTGCATAACTATATTAATAAGTAATAAGTACTCTAATGTGATGAGTTGGTATCAGTACTGCTTGGATCAAAATGACATTCCATCTTCTATGTTTGAACCTCATAGGTCATCCTTTTGGTACTAATGTATTGTGTGATGTAATTTTAATAATTTTGTCTTGTATTATGTAATATATTATCAGTTTTCATTCGAAAAACAGTATTTATAATGTTTATTATCTATATGTTAGTTTTAAATATATTATTTTAATTTGATTTTGAGTGGAATATATGTGTAATGAAGTGTAAAAATAATCCCTAAAATTTCATATTAAATTTCCAGAATTTTAATAAGATTTCCGTTGTTTTTTCAAATTTTTTTGCGATATCGATATATCCATCGATATATCCATAAAATCAAAGTTGCGATACGACATGGATATCGATATTTTCATCCTTGGCCTCTCTACGTCATTCATTGATTTTCGCTCATAACCTAAAAATTTCATCCTCAAAATTTCTACGCCCTCTCTCTTAAATTTTTTTCTTCAAACTAATATTGGTCTAAAAAATAAAAAGGATACTGGTTTTCAAAACAGGGGACATAATTATATATATTTTTAAATGAAGTACAACTTATATTTATTAAATGAACCAACTAAAAAATGTTAAAATACCTATGTAGAAAGTAGAATGAAATTTATCTTAAATTTAAAATCGAGATCTGTGCATGTAATATTTATGGCAAATTTCGTATGCAATCATTCCAAACGTGGACCATTATGTAGACATATTTAGACTTTGGAAATTGGCATTTTTTTAAAAAAATATATATTTCATCAATATGAAAATCTTAACTTATAGTAATATCTTCAATACATCTCTCCTAGCAATTTTTATTCCAAGTCCCATGTTTTAATAATGTCTTTGATGTATACAAGTGTCATATAAATGTGTGTGAGAAAATAGGTTAGTTGCGATTTTTCTTTAACTATTCCCCTTATAACATCATTTTATCAGACACAAAAACTTGTGTGAGATGTTATCACGAAATGTTTTCGTGAGACATATCCATTTAACCCATGAATCAAATGCATTTCCACTAATTTATATGTGAATTGTGGGTTGACCCGTCTCACGGAACATGGGTCTCACACTTTTTTATGAAAAGATGTGATTAAATTTTTCATGTTTCAAGAGTTAATTAATTGTATGATCATAAAAATGGTTCGATTTTCCATTGCTTAGAGTTAATCAACTATGTAATCTTTAGATAACACATGTCATTTCATTTTGAGGGGAAAGTTTAATAGTTATTTTAATAGTTAAAAGTAGAAAAGTTTAAGTAGTGTTAGATTTAATATTTTGTATTCTAAAATATCAATTTAGTCGAAAATAAGTATTAAAAATCAAAATTGGTTATTGAAAAAAGAATGGAAAAATCGACCGAAACCGGCGGTTCCGGTTAAACCACCGGTTTCAGAACCGGAACCGCCATTCCCCCGGTTCGGTTCCAGTTCGGCCATTCCGAAAACCGGAACCGGGAAATCGGATGCCCATGTTTAGACTGAGATATAGTACTATTTGGTTTGAGTTGCAAATTTTATGATTATTTAATGTAAATATATACTTGTGAGATAAATATATATTACACTTCATGTATAATATATCAATTTAATTTAGATACTCCCAATTTTCATGTACTAACCTTTTTTTTTCCTTTCTAATTTAGGTGTAATAGTTTTATCTTTTTTTCAATTTTGTTCTCTTAATTGTTGATTTCTCCATTGCAGTTTTTTTATCGAAATAACCAAAATTACTGACGAGGCTACCGAAATTTGACTACTATGTTAGATTTTTCGGTTGTCATGTCAAAATTCCAACAGTCACGTCAACAATTTTGATTATTCCGACCAAAGAAATATTATAATTGGAAAATATTAAAAATTAAGAAACCAAAATTTTTTTAAAAAATAGTGCACCAAAATTGAACAACACGTAAGTTAATGGATTAAAATTGATATTTTTCCATATAAAAACATAGTTATGCCATCTCACTTAAAACCGATTGTTTGTATTTATAGATATTATGATTTTTAGTTTTTTACAAAATTGTATTTTAATGATTTGAAATTTGTCTCTATTTTCTTACAAAATTCAATATTGGTGATTATAAATATCATAACTATTATTATCGGAAATACTACTGATAAGGAAATATTAATATGTATTACACTACTTTAAACAATAATAGACGTATATAAAAATTTATAAATATTCTTAACTTTTAAATTTAGAGTAAGTCTCTTGTGAATCAGGTGCATGGATCTTAGATCCATGCACCCGGGTCGGATCCGGGTCGGGGGGACCGCACCCTCTTTTTTTTTTTTTTTTTTTTCGCTCATGATTTTTGAAAAAAATCACATACCAATAGTATATGTTAGACATACCTTTACGTTATGTTAGACATACCTTTAAGCTATGTTAAACATACCAGTTATGCCCAGATTCCATGCCTTGTCTTTTTTTGGCTTGATTTTTGAATTTTGGCACATACCACTACGTTATGTTAAGCATACCTTTACGTTGTGTTAGACATACCTTTATGTATACTTAAACATACCTTTGTATATGTTAGACATACCTTTATATATAGTTAAGCATACCTTTATATATGTTAGACATACCTTTGTATATAGTTAGACCTACCTACACATGGTTGGTCTAACTATACACAAAGGTTGGTCTAACTATACACAAAGGTTGGTCTATTTGAGCGAATTCTGGATGAGCTTCAGGCCAAGTCTCCAGCGCGTGGGAACACGTGCATGCGCGTTTTAGGCGCGTTTTGGGCGCGTTTTGCGCGCGTGAACGGGTCGGGTCAGGTGCATGGATCTTAGATCCATGCACCTGACTCATAAAAGTTTTTGCCTTAAAGTTAATATTTTTTCAACACAAAAAAGAAAAAAGAAAAACCAACATCAACTTTCAATATTTCCCTAGAAATGTCAATGTCATTAGAAAGGGTGATTCTATAGTACACCAAATGTATTAATACACCAAACTCTCCACTATTTCCAGCCATTAGATCCGAGAACATTGTTGACTCTGACCTTAATAATCTCAGATCTGATGACAGAAAATAAGTGGAGAGTTTGGTGTATTATACACCTGATGTACTATAGAATGACCCCATTAGAAATGATGTCTTTATTGTAATATGATAATGTCGATTCTAAATCATACCCATTTAGAAGATAAACTTTGGTTCCCTTTTTAAAATATGTGGTTTGCTAATCTAAAATTTATCGATATTTTTTTCTAAATTTTTAATATTCAGGGATAAGTATATTTTTAAGAAACATCGTTATAAAAGAATACAAATACCTATATTTTCTCGATTTCTTAAAATATTTATTCCTAACCTCTCTCTCTATAATGTATTGAGGATGTATGGAGATATAACAAGCATTGACATTGGAAATATAGACCTCATTTCAATATCAACATTGAATATATATACTATAATAATAGAAGAATAGTTAAAAATTATTACAAAAATGTCATTTTTTCCCAAAAAATGTCGCATCGATAATTTTTTTCTTTTTTCTTATTTTGTATTTTTTATTATTATTTAATTCATTTAATCCGTAATTTAAATATTTTTTTAATAATACAAATATATTAGTTTAATAATTTTTTCTTTTTTTATTTTGCATTTTTATTATTTTTATTGTATTTAATATTGTATATAGATTTGATTTTAATATAAATATTGTATTAGTTTATACTTATTTTTTGATCTTAATTTAATTAATTTTATTGAATAATTTTTTAAATACCAACAATAGATATTGCCCAAACAATAATTAGAATAATAAATATCAATTTGTTTAGGGATAATTGATATCATATATAATACAAGTTAATAAATAAATGTAACACCATTAAAGATTTGTGTACATACATATATGTGTGTGTATATATAATATGTATTTAGTGTGAAATTATATATCATTCTAAATATTTTTTCAATTAATATTTGTATTTTATATATGTAATATCATTCAACATTTTATCCTTTATCGATATATTTTAATGATGAATAGAAAATATTGTTAAATATACAAATATAAAAGGCTAAGATATTGTTAATATTATTCAATTTATTTTAAAATAAAATGTTGAAAATATATAATTGATCGTGCTTGCATCAAGTTCAGACATAAAATTTCTAATTTTATTGTGTATTGTTTCTATATATACATACTCACACACACATATTTAATTTAAGTAATTGACTTTGATTTTTAATTCATAATTTATTTTTATTGTTTTTAATATATCTAATTTAAGTGATTGATGATATTAGTTTGTAACACAAGTCACTACAACAAAAAAGGTCAAAGGCAACACCACAACGACAACATTTTTAAGCATAAACTGTTGTGGTTTTGAAAATTACAACACTTTTTGCTTAAAGTGTTGAGAAAGATTTTTTTTTTTACTCAAAGACATCACTTTAACAATTATTTTACGAAAGTGTTGTCTTTGGGCGTGTTTTTTTGTGCCAATGACAACACTTTTAGAGAAGTGATGTCTTTGGGCGTGTTTTTTTCTGCCAACGACAACACTTTTAGAGAAGTGTGGTCTTTGGGCGTATTTTATTCTGCCAATGACAACACTTTTAGAGAAGTGTTGTCTTTGGGCGTATTTTTTTCTGCTAATGACAACACTTTTAGAGAAGTGTTGTCTTTGGGCGTGTTTGTTTCTGCCAATGACAACACTTTTAGTGAAGTGTTGTCTTTGGGCGTATTTTTTTCTGCCAATGACAACACTTTTAGAGAAGTGTTGTCTTTGGGCGTGTTTTTTTTCTGTCAATGACAACAATTTTAGAGAAGTGTTGTGTTTGAGCTCCATTTCTTAGACAAAAACAACATTTCTTACAAGTGTTATCTTTAAGCATACTCTTTTTATTATGGAAACACTTGAAAAGTGTTATCTTTTAATTATAAGTAATCATTTTTGAAATGTGGTAAATTGATATACAAATGATGTCTTATATTTTCCAAAATAACTGTTAATATTTAATAATTATAATTATATATTAATAATGTTAATATATAATTTTATCGTTATTTTTTTATATTATTATTATGATTACTACTTTAACTTTGCTTTATTTTTAAATTCTTAAGAAATTAATTTTGTATAATGAAATTAATTTATATTGAAATTGATGTCATACATGTTCAAATATTTATTAATAATTAAGTATTATAATTATATTTGAGGAATATACTAATATTTATTGTTATTTTGTTATTATTATTATAATGATTAAAATTTCCTTATCTTTTTCATCTTTGGTTTATCAAATATTGATGATGTTGCTGAATCTTAACTTAAAATTGGTGAGATCTTTTTTTATTGATATTATTTAATCATTGATATTGAGAGTAAATTATTGTTTATTCATATTTATTCTTTTGAATGGTGATAGGTTGATGTACTAATTTTTGGTGGATAATATAATTCATTATGAGGCGAACCTTTTATAAAAGCAAACGAGTCAGTCAAACTCCGCGTGGAAAAAATAAGAAAATTGGAGGTCTATCTTTTTCACTTTATATATATATATATATATATTAGATAATAAATAAATCAATGTACATCTTTGGTCTAGTGGTACTTCAGTTGCTTTCATATATGTGGACAAGGGTTCAAATCCTAGTGGTGGCGGGTTCAAATCCCAGTGGTGGCGGACAAGGGTTCAAATCCCAGTGGTGAGAATAACAACACTTCCAAAGTGTTGTGAATTTATTTTATACGACGAGAATAACAACACTTCCAAAGTGTTGTCTAACGACGAGAATAACAACACTTCCAAAGTGTTGTCTAACGACGAGAATAACAACACTTCCAAAGTGTTGTCTATGTTCGATTTTTCTATGTAAAAGATAACATTTGGCATATATCAACAACACTTTCAAAGTGTTGTCTATGAGTAATCAACAACACTTTTGAAGTGTTGTCTTTGGGCGCCCCTCTTCGACAACAGTGACATAGACTACATTCTTATACCCAGAACAACAACACTTTAGAATTGTTGTCTTTAAGCGTTTTTGGTGTAGTGAGTGACAAAAAAATGTCTCAATTAGAAATGTAATGCATAAAGAAGTTTTCCAAAACTTATAAACTTTGCAAGTAAAATTTCCAATTTTTATTTAAAGATCATGATTGATACTTTTGTTTTTAGTATTAATCATGAAATAATGAACTGAATATGTATAATATCGATATTTGAATTATTTTAAGCAAATTTTAGATTTTTTTATTTATTAAATATTATAATGTCTTCTATATACTAAAATTATTTATATTATATTATCAAATAATTAATATTTAACGACATTATATCACAGACCGCGCATCGCGCGGGTGTGAATACTAGTTTCATTAAATTACTAATAGTTATATTTCTATTAAGATTGATATTTTGATCTTGTACTATATATAATTTGTATTGAACATAGAAAAATATTAGTTTTATTTTTTAAAGAATATTCACGCATCTATGAATAATATTGAAAACTAAATGACTAGCATGACTGAAATAAAAGATTCTGAGTTATCTTCAACTGAAAATTTTGAGAAAAAAATATCAAATATCCTTAAAGTAAGTACTTGTTTTCTTTATATATCTTTAACTAAAAATCTTTAAAAAAATATCAATTATTCTTAAAGTAAGTATTTGTTTTCTTCCCTAAAAAGAAAGAGTTAATTACTCAAAATAGTATTTGTGTTAAAATGTTAACAGCCTAATAAAAAAAATTAGGAGTCACGAGATCATGTAAGAAATCTGTCTCCTACCAATATTTAATACATTAAAAATTATTATCCAATACAATATTAATTGACTACATCAAATTTAAATGTACTCGAGATTGAAAATAGGGTTGAAAATTCAAACAAACGATTCGAACCTCGATTTGAGATTGTTCGGTGAAAGTTTCGTTTGAACTCAATTCGATAAAGATATTAAATAAGCTTGAACATACTTTTGCGTTTGAAAAACTATAAAGCTCGACTCGAACTCGATTACTACAAAACACAAAAAAGTGTAAAAATATCAAACTACTCGAGCTCAACTAAAGCTCGTTCAAGCTCGATTATATTAATTTTCAAACAAGCTCAAACACATTTTTTAAATTTTGATTATATTTCAAACAAGTTTGAACAATTATGTGTTTGTTCAAATTGTATCATTTACAGCCCTAATGGGAAATAAGGATTCGAACCTCGAAATAGTGGGACCAAAACCCGTATATTAGCATTGCTTGTTTGTCAGAGCACATGAATAAGTTCGTTTAGCATCCATGTGAGCTAGTTTGTGAGCACATTTCATGACATTGTTTGCGGAGCTCAATTTACGAATACATTCTTGATTATACGAGTGTATATATATATATATATATAATTGAATATTTTTTCTATCAATTTTATAAACATTCAGATTGTAATATGATTTTTAACCGGTTTGAGCTCATTTAATCGAGCATAACATTAGCTTATTAACAATTTTTTTATGAGTTGAATTCGGGATTTCATATTCAACCAAGTTTGAACTCAATTTTAAAATTCAATTCGTGTCTAAAGTGGAAAAATCTAATGAGTCAAACTTGAGCATGTTGATATTCGATTTCAATTTGGTTAGTTTACAATCCGATCAGATACAATTTAAAAGATATACATACAAGTTGAGAACACAAAAATAATATTAAACGAAATATAAATTTAGAAAAGAAAACGTAATTAAATGAAAAAATAAAAAATAAAAATTGCGGCCTTAATTTGCAGTTTGAAAGAGTGGGAAGAATTGGTGAGATTGTCGCGACGCGATGAGCTACGGCCACCCACGTGGCTAACATGCACGCAGTCAGAACTCGGAATTGTATGGCTGCGCACACTGCTACTCTGCGCCGCTTTCATCACTGCTAACATCCGCCAATCCCCAATTTCCCCAACACAATCCCTAAATTTCATCAATTTAACAGTTCAGACCACCGTTACCAGTCAATCCTTCTGCAATTCACTGCATATATAGCCAATATCCACTCTCAACCTCGTAAATTGTTCTCTTCCACCTCTTCTCTCTCTCTCTTCGACCCCATTCTCGTATCTTCTACAAATATCTACCATAACCACAGTCGATTGCATTTCCAACATCACTGCCAAAAAACCCTGGATCACACGGAGGAGAAAATGGTCACGTTTCACGGCGAAGCCGAGGCGGAGGAGCCGCAGAGCCCAAGCTGCTCGCTGGAGTTCGGAGAAGTGAGCGAGGATGAAAGTATTAGCTACAACGAGCTGAAGCAGCGGATGTGGAAGGATCGCATGCGCATGCAGAAATTCAAAGAACAGCTGAAAACAGAGGAGACCGATCCGACGCTCAAGCTGGAGCAATCGCGGCGGAAGAAAATGTGTCGTGCTCAGGATGCGATTCTCAAGTACATGGTCAAAATCATGGATGTCTGCAATGCTCAGGGCTTCGTCTACGGCATCGTGCCGGAGAAAGGGAAACCGGTGACTGGCTCTTCGGACAGCCTCCGCGCCTGGTGGAAAGACCAGGTCAAGTTCGATCAGGGTGCGCCGGTGGCCGTTGCTGAGTTCCTGCCGAAGATGATGGAAGAAGTGGCCGAGTTGGATAACAACTCGGTAATGTCTTTGCTCCACGATTTGCAGGACACAACTTTGGGGTCTCTGCTTTCCGCCCTGATGCAGCACTGCGTGCCGCCGCAGCGGCGGTTTCCGTTGGAGAGAGGACTGCCTCCACCGTGGTGGCCCACCGGGAATGAGCTGTGGTGGGGCGATCAGGGGGTGTCGCAGGAACACGGCGTGCCGCCGTACCGGAAGCCTCACGACTTGAAGAAAGCATGGAAGGTTACTGTCTTGGCGGCGATCATCAAACACATGTCGCCTCATTTGGATAGGATGAAAGGAGTCGTGAGTCAATCGAAGTCACTGCAGCATAAGATGACGGCCAAGGACACTGCCACGTGGACTAAAGTGGTTAATCAAGAAGACGCCCTTTGGAAGATTACACAGAGATCACTGAAAATCGCAGATCATGAGGAGGAAGAAGAAGATGATGATAGCGAAGACGTGCACGTCGACCATAGTGTGGTTGCAGGTAAGAGGAAGAACACCTTCGATGGTGATGGAGAGGTGGGATTTAGGGACAAGAATTCAAGAACTTATGGTGAAAAGAGTGAAGAAGTTGTTTGTGCAAATGATCGGCAAGAAGCACCACTGAATCTCACTGATTGGCTAAGCATGTCACTGGAAAAAGGGAACAATGTGTTCAATGAAGAAGGGGGCAGTAGTAGTTTAACAGATTCGGGATATTATTGGGGTGAAAATATGATGCTTGATCCCAGTTATAGCGGCATGGATTTGAATGAGAAAGCAGTCGAAGAGTTTATAAATGGAGATAGTGCAACTTCTATTTGGGACTTAGCATATCATGACTCCAATCAAGACTAGGATATTTAGGTTAGTTACCTAGACAACCTCTCTATGTTTTCGCCTCGTTTTCATTGTCCTGTGAGTTTGTTTCTATCAGATATATATAGAGAGAGAAATGATATCATGGAGCTTAATGCACGTTTTGAATCAAAATTGTTTCCATCTTATAGTCAGTCATATGTGATCACTGTTATCTTGATTGAAAATCTGCACTTGTCACTTTAAGTGTGTAGAATCTGCTTTTGGTTTATGAGGGAAGACTAAAACAGGGAAGACTAAGAGAAGCCCAAGGCTTGATCATATTAATTACATTGGTTATAATTTAGACTAGGATCTAAGGCTACAAATCACAAAAACTATGTCTTTTGGGCAAGCAATCATCTAACTCGAACTTGGTAGCTGCACATGAATAACCCTTTCTAAATCTAATGTTGTTTCTGTTCCTCGCCTCGGCCTCCACCTCCACTGCAAACACGGCGCACACTGGCCTATGATCCGAAAATCTTGATTCCCCTCTTATGTACGATAATTGCTCGATACCTTTGCCATGCCATAAGATTCTGTCACACCTGAAATCCATCACCACAAAACATATATATATATATATCATTGTCCTTTCATTTGTTGGGGGGGGGGGGGGGGGGATTGGATAGGTACCATGCAGGAGTTCTTCGTTTTCGCTTGGATTTAGTAGTCTCCCCAGCATATAGATCAGAATTTTGGGAGTATTTGTATGTGGGTGCAAACATGATCTTGCCTTCATTCCACCCACTAAATACTCTTCCAGCTTCTCTTTCAGTATTTAGCTGTTGTTCATCACCAAAACACACACTAAATTCAGATATTATAGAATATACACTTGACTGTATATATGTTGGGTGTGTTTTGACTTGTAAAGCCTTTACAATCTTTAATTTTCAACACAATTTAATTAGTCAACCAACCTGATCTTTCTCCAAAAGGGAGTCCCAGTTATTATCCTCCAAGAGAAGCCTTGCCTCTTCGTAGCTCAACCCTATGCGATAATTCAAGTCGCCCAGCCAGATCATACGGCTGGAATTGTTTCATTTACAAGGTTAGTATATGTTGATGAAGAAATCTTTTTAGTTAATTATATGAAATTACTAAAATGACAGTATTCAACATACTCATGATCCATAATTCTTTCAGGGATTCGACGACTTGGATTCTTGCAGATCCTAGGGAATATAGTTCCCTTCAGAATTTCAGCCACATCGGAGTTTCTTCTCACCTCGTCTCCTTCCTTCTCCCCGGAGGCCAAGTGACTGCATACGAAGCAAAAACTCGTTTTATGCAACGTCATGCTGATAGATATACATCCCTGCAGATCAAATTAAGTCTTTCAATCACACCTTCACATTATATTAATTACATTGCATCATGCAATAATGTTACGTTTCTTGAATTCTAACCTTATTTCCTAGGTATCCCATGATTCCTCTTCCAATGCAAGAAATCCTTAGGTGGCCTATGTCTTTTACAAGCTCTCTTTGAGCCCATATTGTTAGAAAAAGGCCGACCATTTGCTTGCTGGCCACAAGTTGGTAATTTAGCCTTGTGGGTAATGAAATGTCAGCAACTGAAAGCAAGTCATCCATGCTTGATTCACAGTAATTGAATGGATCAGAACAAGGGTCTCTAAGCTTTCTACCTCTCCTATTAGAAATCGAGTCGTTCCCAGAACAGTTACAGGCCTTGTAGAGATCATTATCCCCTCTTAGATGCTTGCTTAATGCTTTCAGAGATGGCTTGTGAAACATGTTATTACGCTTCGAATCCTTCGAGCTGTAAGAGTTTCTTGAATTTGTGCTTGAATCTGACACTGAATCATGGTATTGTTTATTCAGTGCATAACTTATGAGTGCCAGCCATTTTGATGCTGGCTCATTGTCTTCTATTACCAGAACATTTCCAGCACTTAGTGGAACTATTTCCTGAAACCTGAAAGCACATTACTTTATGTTAGAAAAACACACTTCATTGGACAATCACATGATGAGAACTTTTGGGAAAATCTCAATTTTCATCGTCCAACTTTCGTCTTGTCCACTTTTTTTACTACCGATTTTGCATATTCTAATTTCGGTTCTCTAATTATCTATTGTTTTTACTTTTCAATTTTAATCTGATTTTGCTCGAAATGTCCATTTTCACCTATATGGACATCTGAACTGAAAATTTCACGTTAGCAATTTTGACGTCCACGTGGGTGAAAATAACGAAATTCCAAGAAAAACGGACCAAAATTGAAATAAAAAAAAATGGACAAATTACTCGAGGTCCAAATTACAGGATGAAAATTGCGATGTTTTCCATAATGACATGCATGCTCAATTACCCTAGTACATATAAGTCTGCACATCCCTCCACCTGCAAGAAATCCTCCAGATTTAGCCCATGGTTAGGAGTGTTTCCTCCTACATTCCATGTCCCCACGAAAACCCTACAAACTTTCTCCGATCAACATTCTTCTCGCAACCTTAATACGACGAAACACAACAATATATATCACGAGAGCCTCACAACAATCATCTTCGTTTCATCGTACCTTATATCTTGAACCACCGTGGCCGGAGCCATTTCTTGATCGAAACTCGAGATGTGTAGGCTTTCAATCCCCGTCATGCTATGTCTTTCTGAAAGAGAAGAAGAAGACGAAGAGGAAGACATTATTACAATGACTTCTTATATTTTTTTCACGAGCTTGTTAACACACAATGAATTATGAAATGTCTTGCAATAATAATAGTACATATGCACTTTAGTCTTTGTTAGGTAAGCTACCAAAATACGTACACAAGCTAAGCTAATATACGAGCTTCAATCGATTTTATACGTGGCATAAACTGATTTGAATAATATATAATTAAACAAGATATGAACTTGCTGTTAAAACACAACAATTAATCTTGGATTTTTAGGATAACTTAAAAATTTGAAGAGTTAGATACGAGAATCCATTAAAATAAAGGGGCTGCTGCAAAATTCAGATGTAATTAGTGTTGGATATAGTACTATAATAATGTAAGAAATTAAAAATCTTTGACATGATATTATTATATGTTGAGATTTCATCTTTCTGCACATGAACAAATATTTGCATAAAATATTAAATGCATGAATGATTGGGGACAACTTTTGATAATATACCTGGGAGACCTCTTTTGATGAAAGTTGACTCTTCCAAAAAAGCTTTTGTTCTTGATGATATATTTGTGTCCCAATCTAGCAACATAAATGTAACACATACAATTATTCCATGTGTGATACATTTGGTGAAATATAGGGAAAAATTCATTTTACGTCCACTTAAAACGCTACTGTTCATTTTACGTCCATTTATTTTTAGGGTTTCACATTTAGTCCAATTACAATCAAAATCGACCAATTTTGGTCCTTTGGCCGTCGGAGATCGATTTTCCGACTGAATTCAGCTGACGTGGCTTATCGGAGCACACGTGGTAGCTGACGTGGCTTATCGAAGCACACGTGGCAGCTGACGTGGCTTATCAGAATCAAAATTGGGCAGCTGACGTGGCTATGCAAATCGCCCCAATTGGACCAAATTGGTCGATTTTGATTTTAATTGGACTAAATGTGAAACCCTAAAACTAAATGGACGTAAAATGGACAGTAGCGTTTTAAGTGGACGTAAAATGAATTTTTCCCGTGAAATATATATTTCATTTAATGTAATTTACATAAGAAAACACATATAGTGATACAAGTACACCCCCACTAACTTTATTTTGATTATGACTTATCAGAACGACGTAGTTTTGACTGCAATGATAACCATTTTGACGACACCTGTGTTTTCATTATGTGCATAGCTTTACAATCGGAAACCATATTGTTTTAAAATCATTGTGTATAAAACGACATTGTTTAGGGTGTACGACAATTGAGTTTTCGGATATTTGAGATTAAAAAAACATGTAAAATTATGTGAATCTTTATAAATGAATAAAAAAGAAAGGACTAACCATTTTCATTTCCATCTTGAAGAACTTCATCTTCTAAGATTTCTCTGCAGTCTTTCTTGGAAGAAAAAATCCTTGGAATTATAGACTAATATATAAACATATATATACACACATGCACAAGAAAATCTCGAGTTAAATAAATTACATTACATAAAAAAATTTGACAAATTAAAAAAAATTGAGAAAAATAAAAACAAGATAAATACCTTCTTTTTGTTGTCACCTTTGACGGAATTCTCAGGCGCCGCGGCGGCGGTGGTGGTGGTGGCGACGGCCGTAGTCATAACATCATCGGCCTTAAGAGGCCTCGCCGGCGACGACATTCACTCAATCACTCATTCATATAAAATTTGAATGAAAATTTAATTAATATTAAGACTCTATTAAATGTAATATATCTGCTCTTGGATTTCCAACACCTAATTTTGATGCATTTTAGGGGGAAATAATAAATCAGATTATGAATGAACCTGAATTTCTGTGTCTTGACTTTTCTTTGTTAAAGGTGTTTAACAATATTTATGTCAAATCTCAAAATATTGTACATTAAAAAATTGTTTGATTTAAAAATAAACTCTGTTGAATGTGATCAGCTAATGGCGCCATGTCTTTCGGGATGTGGAAGATGTAAGTGGTTAATTTATATACAGTTCTGTATTCACTGCTATTTGTGGGATATTATATAATATAATATATATATATATATATATATAATTTTATGAGATGGGGGAAATCTGTAAAAGTAAGTTGATTTTTTTTTTCATTAAAAAAAAATATAGTAAATTTTTAAAAAAAGTATTTATTCTCTCAAAGAAATGAAGGAAATAAGAGAAATAATACGGATAATGATTTCAGAAATTCAAGATTATATATTTTGTAAAAGTGTAATTTTTTTGGTAAATTCTGCACGAAAGGGTGTGTGTACAATAATGAATGATGTTCCTTTTCACATTCAAATTGAGCTTCCTTTTTCTCTTTATTTCCCAATATGTTGGGGTCATTTATGTGGTCAATATTGTATTTCATTTTTGTGAATACCTATTAAATGCATCATAAATAAGAGACTAAAATTTAATTGTTATCATTATAAATACTCACTCCATTCCATTCCGTGTATATATCTTTATTTTCCTGTTTTGTAGTATTCATAAATATATAGACCCAACTTTCTATATTATAAGATAATATATAATTATATTATACTCAATCTCATATTTTTGTCATTTTAGGATTCAATTCAATATCGTTTTTTTCTTTTTCATACTCCGTAAAAATACATTAAACTGTTTTAATGACCATAATATAAGTTGACTGATTTAATTGACTTTTCTAATAATTCTCTCAGACTTTGTGAAAAATCCAACAGGTTTATATATATGAATGCATATAGAACTAAGAGTAAGTCTCTTGTGCATCAGGTGCATGGATCTTAGATCTATGCAACCGGGTCGAATTCGGGTAATCCGACCCGCTTTTTTTTTTTTCGCGCTAACTTTTTTTCAATTTTAGTCATGACTTTTAGTTATGTTAAGAATACATTTATGTAATGTGTAAGAATACCTTTAGGTTACGTTAAGGATATCTTTATGCCCAAATTTCATACATTTACGTTAAGTTAGACATAACTTTAGATTATGTTAAGAATATTTTTAGGTAATGTTTAGGGATATCTTTAGGTTATGTTAAGGATACCTTTATGCCCAAATTTCATACATTTACTTTACGTCAAACATACATTTAGGTTATGTTAAGGATACTTTTATATTATGTTAGAGATACCTTATCCATAAGGTAGTTGTGTTACACATTTTGTACACAAAGGTATCTCTAACATAACATAAAAGTATCCTTAACATAACCTAAAGGTATCCTTAATTTAACGTAAATGTATGTGACCTGGAGCGAATTCTAAGGGTATCAAATCAGGATTTCAAAGGAACCTAGAATCACGATTTCAAATGTATCTTTAACATCACCTAAACGTATTCTTAACATAACCTAAAAATATGCTTAATATAATCAAAATGTATTCTTAACATAACTAAATGTATCCTTAACATAACCTAAATGTATGCTTAACATAACTAAAATGTATTCTTAACATAACGAGGTATGTAACGTGAAATCAGGATTTCAAAGGTATTATTAACATCACCTAAAGATATTCTTAACATAACCCAAAGGTATGCTTAATATAATCAAAATGTATTCTTAATATAGCTAAAGGTATCCTTAACATAACCTAAAAGTATGCTTAACATAACTAAAAAGTATTCTTAACATAACGTGTTATGTAACTGAAATCAAGATTTCAAAGGTATCCTTAACATTACTAAAAGGTATCCTTAACATAACTTATCCTTAACATAACTAAAAGGTATCTTTAACAAGCGAATTTGAGTGCATCCGCCCAGACGCGTGGGAGCGCGTGAGGGCCCGTGGGACGAGCGTGAAAACGCGTACACGCGTGAGTCGGGTCAGGTGCATGGATTTAGGAACTAATTATATCTCATTAATTATAGTTTTTCTTTTTTTAATCTTCATTTGGATAAGAAATGTATTTACTATATGTGGAATTCCTTATATTCCTTCATATAAATTGGTAATGAGTAGCTCTTATGTGAGACCGTCTCACGGATCTTTTTTCTTAAGATGGGTCAACCATAACCTACACTTAATAATTCACATGAAAATCTATGGATATGAGTTTAATTCATGGGTAATAAGGATCCGTCTCACGGAAACTATCCGTGAGACCGTCTCACATGAGTTTTTGTGATTGGTAATTGCAAAGAATACCAAATAAGAATATGCTAAAACACTTGATGCAACTTTAAAAATGAAAAATATTACTACATTTTGAAAAAGTGAAAAAAGAAAAGAAAAAAGATAGATAAAATTGTGTAACAGAAATAGTAGTAAATAAGAAACACTCCATCCATAAATATAGTTTCCAATTATTTATCTCCGATTTATGTGTCGTATTAAAGGTTTCAATATTGTTTTCAATTATTCTTCTTCTTAGACTTTAGAGCAAAAACTTATTCAGAAAATTTCCACATCAATATTCCATAGAAAAATCTATTAATAGCTAAAATCAGGATACATTTTTTGAATTAATTTATTTCTCTTCCAAACTTTGAACCCTAAATTTCTAAATCAGTTAAAAACTTATGTTCGTTAACTTGCGATAGAATTATAAAATAACACTTGAATGAGATCCAGCGGAGTAATCCCCAAACTATGTAAAATGACGAAACTAGCCTCTAAAAATGGCATTGAGCATAATATATCTGAGAATATATCATTTAAAACTGCTTCTGAATCAAGTATTGAACCTTTTACATGATCACCAAAAAATGAAATTTACATACAAATAAAATTGCTGAGAATCCTCAGCACAATGATTTTACAAACTAAACAATTTTCTTAATAACGACACACGGCTTGTTCGTCTCATGATAAACTGAAGGAGAACTTTCAAGTCCGGTCAGCCATCAATGAACGTGTGGCTATTGTCTCACATATCTTCATAGGGTGTTTCGTCTAATTTTTGCCTATAAACGGCCAAGCTCTGCAAAGAGAAAATAATCCACCTCTTAATTTAATTTGGAAAATCTGACCGATATTGTACAGAAATGAAATTATCATCAAAGAAGCATAGAGGCCATTCAAGTTCAAAATTCCAAGCTTGTAAACTCATTCAATCTAATCAATCATATGAAATTCCAGGATGCTAAACGAGGATACTAAATTTTAGGAGTCCATAATTCAGTAAAATGCACCACAAATGATAAGTTTATACCTCTGTATAAGCATAAACACCAGCCTCAGAAGATCCATGGGGACTTCCTCTCCTTATGAAGCTTCCTTCTTTATATATGTAGAGCATGGGTACACCAGTTGAGAGCTCTAAATCGATAACCTGCAAATAAGATATCAGTAGAATTTCTGACCCAATATGAAGTACCTGGTAGTTCACACGAACAATTAAAAAAAAAAATCAGTAAACATATGTTACCTCTTCAGATGTTAACTTATCAAGATACATAATTATGGACCTTAGTGAATTTGCATGAGCTACGACCATCACATGCATTCCTGTCAAAAGCTTTGGCTGAATCTGTAACACAATTCTTCTTGGTATATAAACATCCCAAGGCAATCCTAAGGATCACATAAGCTTTTATACCTTTAAATGGACTTATGCATATTGCTTACGTGTTCTTTGAAAAAGGTGACTGCTCTCCCTAAGCACATCTCCAAGCTCTCTCCATTTGGGGGTCGAACATGATAACTTCTACGCCAATTATAAACTTGCTCCTTCCCATAGAGTTCAGCTGTTTCTGCCTTATTAAGTCCTTGCAGCTCCCCATACCTATTTAGAAAGGCATACAAAGCAAAGGAAAGTTAACTAGAATAGATAAGCTGAAGATCAACAAAAACTTAGATACTCTACATTCTCTCATTCAGTTGCCATGCTTTGATGACAGGAATAGATTCCTTCTTGGTGCTTTCACTATAAATCTGACTCCATGTCCTTGCCTGTTCCGTCTCATGATAATGCATGATTATAGGCACCTGAAAACTTTGAGTCGGTCAATTGTCAAGAATATACATGATGGGATTGATCTAAAATGCATGAATTTGGCTAGTCACATGTAAACCCTCGAATAATTCAGGGCCAATGATCTAAAAAGTCTATTCAGTAGTTCTAGTTGACTTGCATCTCGTTCATCGAAATTTTTTTCCTCCACAAGTTCTGCATTACTGCATCAGAATGACTTTCTTACAGAATGAAATTTGAATTTCATTATCATCCACACAGTACATTATAGAATCAACACCAGTTTCTCAGATAGGTCCTTCAGAAACCAAGTTATTTTTCTTTAAACCAAAAGAAAGAGTTTTGAGTTTCTCAGATATTCACAATCGGAAGTACCTTCATGGAGTGGTGTTCTGTTAAGGCAAGCATAGTCGTCATCTGAGCACGAATCAATGCTGATGTGTAGATGATGTCCAAAGGAAGGTTGCTAATTCTTTTCCCACCTTCAATTGCTTCTTCTACTCCTTTACTTGTCAATGGCACATCCACACAACCAGTGAAAAGGTTCTTCTCATTCCACATCGATTCTCCATGCCTCATCAAAATCAAAACAGATTCCTCTGCAAAAAAGTAGTATTACTTAGGCATCATACGTTCAAGTAGAAACTTCAATAAATGATCTAAAATGCAAATCCACTCACTCTCCGCCATCTGAGAATCGTAAAGATGACTTTGAAACGATGAAGAAATTGGACGTAGCTGTTCTGCCCTAGATTTTGACGAACATGATAGGAGAAATCCCGAGTAGTTATTTCCTCCAAAAACACCAGATGAAAGCGATCCAATACATGATTCTTCAAATCTCTTACGAGATCGAGGATGAGAATCGCCTCCTTCTGTGACTACCCATTTGGATTTGAATGAGTGAGAAAGAGCTAGGAAAGTCATTCCTGAAATCCAAAAGCACCAAAATTGTATAATATACGGATTGAAATTCCAATTGTAGCAGAGTAAAATACTGTAATACTCTTATACAAAATGACTGTAAACAGTTTCATTCAAGACGATATAAATCTAAATTCTGATTTTTAAGACGATCAATACAATAAACATCATATACAACTCCGCCTAATTCAATGCAGATAAATTTTAGACACTCATAAAAAAATAACGCTCTGCTCCGCGCATGTTAACGCCATGAAATTGACAGAAATTTTGCATCAATATTCAACCGCTTTTTATCTCAGATTCAAAAAAATCCATAGTTAAAAATCAAGTTCCACATAATTTTGTAAGAACAGCAACAACTGGGGAAATGCAGAAGGAAGATCAGATGAAAAAGGGAAGAAAAAATCAGAAATATACCCAAAATTTGTGAAAACTGCGATCAATTTTGAAGATGGATCATCGTGAAGTAGCATGCGGTGGTCGCCGGAGAAATGACGGCGACATCGTAACGCTGGATTTTGTAATGGGCTCAGCTAATATATAGTATGGGCTTTATAGAGCAGAGAAAGTCAACTAATATGAGACACATAGTATATTTATAATAATAATATTTGATCGAATTATAGTTTTCAAAACTATTACCTAATAAATATATTTTCAATATCGTCCACACGCCTAGCTGATTAACAGGCGTTTGAGAGTGTTAGATGCAATTGGAAGAACAATAAACGATCTACCTTGTAGGAAGGACTAAGACTAGTAACTCCAAACATTTGCGATTCTTAGATTTATCTGGATCTGAAACATCATCATCAGGTGTAGCATCTAAAAGACAAGGACTTTTAGTAACATTAACAGAGAGATTCTATTGCAACAAATCTGATCTTACAAGCCACATTTTAAGCGACCTAATACAAAATTCTTAGGGATGACAGCCAGAGAGAGAATCACACAACACCTCATCCAGAAAACCAGAAGCTATGATATTCTAATACAAACACATAAACATAGGACCAACTGGTCTCAACAAAAGCATTTCATATTTTCATTCATCTTCAGCTACTTGGTACTTCTGAAGGATCTGGGGGCAGTTAGCCAACGCCGTCGTTTTGAGGAATCCCATGGCATTCACGGACCGGTAACTTGAGATCATACCGTTGTTTCTGGTTAGGATCACACGTGCGCGGTCACGGCCAACGTTTGGTGTGCTGCACTCGGGGTTGGCGCTCTTCACCAGAACACAGTCACAATAGTCGTCCCCACGGTCACTTTGCACGACGATGGTGTAATGTCCTGTGGAATTGGTCTTTGCCGTTTTCGTGTAAGTGAGTCGAGCAGTGTCCCTGTTCCGGCACTCAATTCGAACAACAGCACCTGAAGAGGAAGGAATACATACATAATCTGATCAAGATCACATCAAGATTAGAACCCACCAGCAACTATGTTTCGAGAAGCCATCATGTGATTGTATTCAAAGACTCCATTTTTCACTTATATTCATCACTCTCTTCTTCAACTAACTTTTATAGTGATTTAAATGGATTTCAAATCGCCTCTAACTTTGCTAAAATCCATATTCTATTTCAAATCATGAATTTCTAATCCTTATCAAACCAATGGATTGCATAGACTAAAACAACTGAAAACTGGCTTTTGTATAAGCTGCAAAGGCAATGGATGAGTGATTTCTTGCTAGTTCTCTTACACATTTTAGCAAACACTTTAGTGCATAAATGCAAGATTATAACTATCTGATATTGAACTTCCACACTATGTTCTTAATCTATTATCATCAGCACATTGCATAATGCATACAAACAAAACTTAACTCCATAACACTACAATTAAAAGATCCAACACACTCAGTAAACACAGATCTGAAGCAGAATTCGAAGTTACAACAAAGCAACACAACAACAAATTCCCCAAAGCACAACTCAGTAGAGAGAGAGAGAGAGAGAGAGAGAGAGAGAGAGAGAGAGATTGTTACCGGACATATACTGAGTGGCTTCATTCTCATAGCCACAGCGGCAAGTGTCACAGTAAACACAACCCTCCACTACAAACGGTTCACCCACAAAACGGGCGCTAACAATGGCGGGAAGAACGCACGCAGCAAACAATACTAGCATAACATTCGCCATAGGTCCTTTTTTCTGAGAACAATTGAGCGTCTCTGCAAATATTTCAGTTATGGTGATCGAGGAAGAAGATGAAGTTGGGATTGGCCGTCAGTGGTGAGGGTGTATGTTTATAGTGTGGAGTCGCGCACAGCGAGGTAAGTCACATGGGGTGCTGTCATTTTCATACAATTCCATACTTTTAAAGTGGAGAAAAATAAAAGCGCGGTTCACTATAGTTTTCTGTTACTTTTTTTTTTTTTTTTTTCTGTCGGTGTAAAATTTTATTCTTTTACACATTACATTTGGATTTAATACATATGATATAATATATATTATAGATTTAAAAAAGTCTTATTTCAAAAGTTAAATTTGTGATTTATTGAAATAAAATTTCGATGTTAAATTGGTAAATAAATAAATGTCTATAAATGAGACTTTAAAATTTTGTAAAATATTGTGCTTGAAATGCATAGAGGATTTTTTTTTTTTCCTTTTTTCTAGTTGTAATCTACTCGACATAAATATAATTGCAATTTGCATGTGGAGAAGGCTAACTTAAAGGGTGGGCAAGATTTAAGAGTACTAGGCACATAAATCTACGCTGAAATTTATGGAATTTACAAAATGATTAATCATTTAATTTATCTGTTGTTTTTGACGTATTTAGAAATTTGATTTTTCCTTTCCTTTTGGCCTTTATCTTGCTTTTATTACTAATGAGACATTTTTTTGGAACTAATATTTCAGTTTTCGAAGTGAGTCATTTTATACACATAATTAGAAATATGAAATGTTGGTTAATGTATCTTAAACAAATGAATTAAAAGGAAATAAAATTTTATTTAGTATAATTGACTCTTATAAACAAGACCATGGTTCTCCGCGATTCTATTAATTAGTGATTAATGTCTTTGTCTTCTGCGTAATCTTCACGTGAACTGCACATGCACATGCACATGCACATGCACTGATTTTAAAATTTGGGCCTTATTATTTTGGGCCGACTTCTGTGGTGTAGGCCCAGATACTGGGCTGGGCTGAGACTGAATTTGTAGTCCAAGAACCATATGGAAAGGCCGCTAAGTCTAAAAAAGAACTGTAGAGGCCCGATAATAGACAACGAACACAAACAGTTTTAGTTGGAAAAGCATTGAAGATTTCAATTTGCCAAATAGATTTAAGTTAATAATAATAATAACAAGGGTGAGACTAAAATCAGCACACTAAAAACTTGTTATGGGCTAGTGAAATTAATGTGGTACCTTTAGAAATGAGTATAGTACCTTTAATCCCACATAATAATATAATAAAATGTAGTGGGATTAACTTGAAAGTTGGGATAGTCGTAGAAGATTGATACAAAAAGATGATTGTGGTTGATCCTCTCATGGTTTAATCAGAAAAGGAAAGGTTAATCACAGCAGTAAAAGCAGAGTTGGAGCATAATAAATATGACATCAATAAGTAGGTGCAATAAAAGTTGCAACAAAATCACAGCTAATTGTCAAAAAAAAAAAAAAGGGGTCATTTCTTGCACAGTTTAGAAAATGATTTCTTCCTTGGAATGCATTTCCCCTTAACACCATTTCCTCTTTGCTGCTCTTCTTCTTCTTCTTCCACTGCTTCTCCTAACCCAGCCATGCCACTCCTAAACAAGGATAATGTCATGTGAATTCAGGCAAGAACTGAGCAAAGTGAACAAGAATAAGCTAGAAAACAAGAAAAAGATCACTTGATTTTTGTTTTCTATATCCCATCTGGGCCCCAATAAAACCACCTTGCTAAAATCAAAACAACACGTCTTTTTCTCCCTGTTTTTATCATGTTGGACTTATGTTGCTATCAGAACCTGAGACACACAGTTGACTTCCAGTTAAGTTGACCTTTGATCTTCATCTTCCTCTGTTTTTTTCTTGCTTATCTTTTACTATTTGTCCTGTTTTACTAGAAAGAACTCAATCTTTGTCCTACCCAGGTCGTGTTACAATATTTTCACCTAAATTTGGAACAAGAAATTAATCAAGTTTAGCTCTTAATTAATGATGATTAAGCACTGACCTTTCTTCATTATGAGAAGATGATTTCTTCAATCCATGCTCAACTTCAATCCTTTCAGCAGCTATGGATTCCACAATGCTCCCACTAAAATACTCCTTTTCCTCAGCCTGCAAATTCCCAAACCTCGGATTTTCCGACATGGAACCGATCATCATCTCATCTTCATCCGCCACCACCACCTTCTCCGCCGCTTTGCAGACCACCCCTCTATGCAGACTGCCCCCACCGCCGCCGCTGCTCTTCCTCGCAGCCACAGAAGGCGGCTGAGACTGCTTCACCACCGGCGACGGCGGCGGCGGCACAGCCTTCCTAAAGGAGACCGAGCCGCCACAGGCAATGAGGCTAAGCAGCATCGAATTCCTACTCATCAGTGGCTCATTCCCAACCGAATCACCACCGTCATCGAATCTCTTGGACGGGTTAACGTTGTTGGGCGCCTTGTCGGATGACGTGGCGGACGGGGGTGAAGGGAAGGAGCTGTTCTGGTGCTTGAATTCTTCGATTTCTTCAGTGGAGACACCTCTCGAACACCTGGAGTGCGGCGTGGATCGTGTCGTGCTGCTCGTGTAGCTCCTTTTCTCTTCATATTCTTCATCTTCTTCCACGTTTTCTTCGTGATGATCGTACTTGCTGTTCACCATTTCTTCTGCTTCGATTCGTCGTCTCGAAGCTAGGGATTTTCGTGTGGGTTGAAAGCTCGAATCTTGGCCGCCCCGTTGGCTGCTCACTACCTCAACATTCCCACCGTGAAGATGATGCAATTTTCCTAAACCCAGAAATTCAACAGCATAAATCATGAATAAAATCCTCAGATTCAGCCATTCCAAAACCAAATCAAGAAAATGAAGACATTTTACCAGTGGAACCCTCAATAATTTCAGACCCTTTGAGCACATATTCAGCTCCTTCTGATGGATAAATCACATCATTTTCTGCTAAATCATTCCAAACATAGCCATTCTTGTAGCTCCTATATATATATATATACACACATATACATAAACCACATCACTTTTTTCCTTTGAATTTTCCTTTGATGTTTAAGCTTAAACAACACATGAATAATAATAATAATAATCTCAATGAAAAGCATACCTTTTGCAAGACCAAGAATAGAGCAAAGGCATCCCATTACCTCTAAGCAACGTGAGACGATCCAAAACATCTAACACAAACATGGAAATCATTCTAACATCATGAGTACTACACATTCTTGCAAGAATGGCCAAAAGGGACAAAAACAAAAGGCACCTTTTAAGCGAAGTTGTTGATGAGCAAGATGGGTGACTTCCATGTAATGGGGGTGCTCGAGATGGCCATTTCTAGAGAGATAGTAAACAATCTGAACTTTCTTGAAAGTGGGCTTCATGATTCTTGGCTGACTAGTAAGAGCCCTTCTCCCTTCAACACCCTCCATTGATCTCTGATCACCCTTCTCTCTCTCTAGAACAATCTTGACAAGTTTTCAGAGAGAGAAAGAGCCCATTCATTCGCTTGCATACACGAGCAAAACAGAAGAGACGACACAGGGATAGAGACAAGGCGAGAGAGAAAAAGGGTACGCCTCGATCACTGCGTATCTACAGAAAATTCTTTCAATCTAGAGAGAGAATGTATGTGTAACGTCAAGCTCATTGCGTGTGTGACTAGAGAGAGAAAGTGAGACACTATCCCACACACAATTGCTCGTGTACTAACTACTAATCACCTATCAAGAAATTTAATGGAAAACTGTACGGTATCCAAAAATTGGTTATATTTTAGATTTGATATCTTAAAATTTGAGTTAATTAATTTAGTCACTCAATTTTTTAAAATCTATTAAATTCAGTATCCATTGTTAAATATCCGTCTAAATTGACGAAAGTTAACTATTTTGAACGTTTTTGTACAAAAATTAGACGGAAAATCTAATTTTTTCCCCAAATAGTGCGCAACTTCTCCTCTACTCAAAATTCGATCGATTTAGTGGAGCTTCTCGTTATGACTACACTTCGAGGTCTTGAGCTTCAAGTTATAATCGAATTTTTGAGGGTTGGGTGAATCTTGGGAGAAATAGTGATTTGGATGAAAGGGGAAAGCTGGGGAAGTTGCAAATTGGGGAAAGAACTAGGGATTCGGGAAATTTGGGAAAAAAATTAGAGTTCCCCTTCTAATTTTCACACAAAAAGGTTCATGGTAGTTATCTTCCATCAGTTTGGATGGTTTTTTAACGACGGGTACTAAATTTGATGAATTTTAAAAAACTGAAGAATTAAATTGATGAATTCGAACTTTAGAATACCCGATATGAAATATAATATGAAATTTTCCGGAAATTGAAGAAACAAATTTATCATGTATGAATCTTTTCGTGTTTATTTTTTCCGAGAGTTGAATAGTATATGGGAGAAAGTGAATGCAGGAAATTTAAGAGACAGGTTTGTAGAGGAGTAGGATGAGCAGAATCTAGGACATGAAAAGTTGATAGGATCTTCCTCTCTTTCTCTCTCTCTCCTCTCAAACTACATCAATAAATGCAATGGGTTTTGCTTTCTTGCATGTTTTTGTCAACTGTCTCAATTACACAATGGACTTTCTTTAGTTGTCCATTTAATTTTCTTTTCTTTCTTTTTTTCTTTGTTTTTTTTTTTCGCAGATGAGTAATCATAAATGTCATTTTTCTCCACTTCATTAAATAACCTAAAGCCTGTAGGGTCATCTCAATGGTCAATTCTCCCTAAATTATGATTTTTTTTTCTGTTTTTAAAACATATTTTTTATAGTAATTTACAATATTGATAAGAAATAAAATTAATTAAAATTCAAATCTATCTTTCATATAAACATGTGTTTACATGTATAAATAAACATGTGTTATGTAAAAATATGTTTATCCACGGTAAACATGATCATCGCATAGTGAGTTAATTACATGTGAGTATTATGAAATTAAATTTCTATAAAAAAGATGAATCTAGCTTAGAATTTTACCATTTATAAGAGCATGTCTGGAATATCATCTTTGTTCTCATAATTCATAATATGTATTTTCAACTCAATTAACACAACAGTGTATCTTGTGGGTGAATAGCTACAATGTCAAATATTATATTTAAAAAAATAGAAATTTAAAATTTGTTACGTAAATTAATGGGAGTTTTGCTGAACTGAAATTGGGTTGGTCAAAATTATTAAGAGAATTCAGATTTTTTAATATATCTATTAGAATAACATTAAGTTTGGCCAATAAGAATTCATAAACGCTTTCAGAACACAATATGTACGTACTTTAAATTAATATCTCTAATATTTATCTCTGGACCTTATAATTTGAACTATTGAAGATCTAAGATGGCCAAATTAGACATAAATATTGATTGTCAATTAAGGTTTCTCTAAGTATTATTGAATCATCTAAATATATATTTTTCAGTATAATAAGAATATTCTTTAGTACCTATTCGAGTTCTACTGAAATTCATACCTAAGCTGTAATAAATTTTGGGGGCTATAAATATTAAATAGTATTGCCACTCATAAATATATAGAATTGCTCATATTAATGTTGTGAATCTTGAAATGGGCTGTTTGGTAGGGGGCCATACTCAAATGCTTTACATCATTTTTCAATGTTATATTTGTTAATTGGTAATTTTCAACCCTAATATGTAAACTTTGGTTTTAACTTGAGGGTTCGAGATAGAATATCGAAGAAAATATTCAATAAGTCATATACCTAAAAGGACAAAAACAAAGCTAGACAAAAAATGTTGGCCCATAAAATTCCTTTAAGCCCAAAACTTCAGCCCAACCAAGAAAAACCATATTGAGCCTTAATTCTGTACCTGTAATAGAGGCCAGCCATGAAACTTAATATCTGTTATTACTTACTAGCAGTATACGGCTGGCAAAACAGGCGGCCTGGCCCGGCCCGGCCGACGGGCCACATGAAAGCTTCGTGCCGGGCCGGGCCGGCCTATCCTTAATTCGGTCCATAAATCTGTAGCCCAGCGCAGTTTCTTATGGGCCAACGGACCAAATCGACCCACATCGTCTTTTTAAACAAATCAAATATATATAATTATATATATATTGATACGACGTATCACCACAACAAATTTATAAGTGTAAAGTCCATATAGAATTTAAAATTTTAAAATACGATCATTCAATCATCCACATGTCTAAATTAACAACATTACAATACTAACACAAAAATTAAAAATTAGAAAACTAACAAGTCATGAACAAGTTTAAAATTGGAATTGAATTATGATCCACAAATTTGAATTGCAAAAATAAAATACGATGACTCCACTTGTTTATGAATCAATCATCACTAATAATATTAGGGAAGTAGATTTTTTTTGTGATAAAAGTGTTTTTTTTTTTTTAATTATGGGCCATCGGGCCAGCCCGAGCCCATCTAGCCCATCGGGCCATTGAGCCGGGCCAAAAAGTTTCGACACTTTTCGAGCTACTTTTTTCTAGGCCCAGCCCAACTTAATTTTCGGGTTGATCGTGCCGGCCCATCGGGCCGGCTCTGTATATCTTTATTATTTATTATGACAGATATGATTATTAATAATATAATAAATTTATTATATTAAAATATTACTCATGAGATCTTATTATTTTGAGATTTAAAAAATCCGTATTTTTTTAATGATGATGACGACGACAATAACAAAAAAAATAGAGTGACACTTGTGTGCCCCAGGGGCACGGTGCCCCCAAATTAATTATCATATGGTGCTAAATATATACTCTACAGGTATCATGTATATACTCTTCAGGTATCACATATATACTCTTATATACATATGATACCTATAGAGTATATTTATAACATCCAAAAATATAACACTTAGAGAGTATATATATAACACCTAAAAAACATGTATATAACACCTGAATCCGTGCCCCTATGTGCCCCAGGGGTATATAAGTTTTTGTCAAAACAATAATAATAATGGTTTTGTGTTTGTGTGTTTTAATTATAAGTGATTAATTATATCTGTTAATATATATGTTCTATTCATATTTTTGTTCCTTTATATCTTTGAATTATATTTAATAATTTGTAAATATTTTTCTACATTTTTTTAGATGGATTTAATTAACAAACACTGTATTTATTCAAAAACTTAGTTTATATTCAAAAAATTTAGGTTTCAAATTCATTTTACATTTAAAACAATATTTTTTTTAGAATTTTAAAACCATTTTAAAATACTTTTTCTTATAGTTATATCTTACACAATTAGTATTGCATATATGTTTGAATTTATTTTTAAATGTTATTTGTGGATTTTTTTTAAAATTAACCTCACAACATTATTAGATTATTATTAGTTTTACTTTCAAATTTAATTATTATTTTTAATAATTTATAATAGCTTTTAAACTTTTAAACAATTTACAGCCCTTCATAAAATGAAATTTAGCTTTTAGACCTATTTTTCACATTTATATATTAAAATTATAGAATAATTTTTTATTTTTTATTTTTTTACAATGTTTAAATTTCATTATTTTCAAATTTTTTAATTATATCATTAAGACATAATCATATAATAATACCATCCAAAATAATTTCCTCTATTTCATTTTACCCCTATATTAAATTAAAAGACTACTTATTATATTTAAAATATTTATGAAGTTTGTTCTATAAGAATCTCAAAAGTTTTTTAGTTTTTTTTTCCATAATTTTTCTATTGGTCAATGGCAAATCAGTAATTATGTTCAATTTTACAATTGAGTAGCAAATCAGTAAATATATCAAATTTTTCCTGTTTTAAATATAGTATAGATTATAGAATTTTCAAATTTTTAAATTTTTTACAATGTTTAAATTTCATTATTTTCAATTTTTTTAATTATATCATTAAGACATAATCATATAATAATACCATCAAAAATAATTTCCTCTATTTCATTTTACCAATATATTAAATTAAAAGATTACTTATAATATTTAAAATATATATGAAGCTTGTTTTATAAGATTCTCAAAGTTTTTTAGTTTTTTTTTTTCAAAATTTTTCTATTGGTCAATGGCAAATCAGTAATTATCTCCAATTTTGCAATTGAGTGGCAAATGTATAAAATTTGTCAATTTCTTCCTTTTTATATATAGTATAGATTAATCAAGATAGAGATAATCTTTCTTAAAAAGTAGAAAGAAAATAAAATGAAATGAAATCCAATTATTAACTTTTTATTCATATTTATTTTCTCTCTGGGTTTCTATCATATAAATATAAATTTTAAATAAATACATCCTTAAATAACATTTATCTCTCCATTCATCCTAGAATTAAATTTGATTCATTATTTATCTATTCATTAATTATTTCATTTTAAATTTTCTAACCTAATATAAATTAAGTCTTTCAAAGATGGAAATTGACGGTAAAATCTATATATATATATATATATAAGTAGAATATTCTACCAAAAATAGCTACAATAAATGTCTCATTTATTAAATATTTACATTTTAAGAAATCATTAATAACTTTTATTTTAAATTTATTAATAAACAAATACATAAATATTAATATTTAATACATTTAATTTTATATTTATTGTATAGAAACTAAAAAAAAAAGGTAAATAGATAAATTTATCTATATATTTCTATACTATAATAATAGAGGAAAAATTTGAGATATTTACAGAAATACTATTTTCTCAACAAAAAAGTGTTACATCAATAATATTTTTATTTTGCATTTTTTATTATTTAATCCATTCAATTTATAATATATACTGTATTAGTTTATTCTTATTTTATTAATACTAATTAAGTTATTTTTTATTGAATAATTTCTTATACACCAACGATAGATAATGTTCAAACAATAATTTCAATAATAAATATTAATTTGTTTGGGGATAATTGTATCATATTTAATATAAATATAATTTATAAATAAGTGTAATACTATTAAAGATGTGTATATATACATATATGTTATATATAATGTATTTAGTGTGAAATTATATGTCATTCTAAATATTTTTTTAAATTAATTTTTGTAAGCGTCCCATCAACAAATTTTTTATTTTGCACTTTTTATTGTTTAATCCATTTGATCTAATAATATAAATATTGTATTAATTTATTCTCATTTTATCGATCTTAATTAAATTAATTTTTATTGAAGAATTTATTAAAAAACAATAATAGTTATCCAAACAATAATTTCAATAGTAAATATTAATTTGCATGGGGATAATTTATACCATAATAATATAAATTAATAAATAAATATAACACTATTAAAGATGTGTGTATATACATATATGTATGTATAATATGTATTTAGTCTGAATTATATGTCATCTTAAATATTTTTTAAATTATAAATATCTCATAATCAAATAAAATTTTAGTTTTTTACTTTACACTTAGGACTTCGTATATTTTTATATGAGAGTGCACATTTTGAATTTATATGGTAAACCTGATTATTTAAATTATATGTTTAATTTCTAATTATATTGTCATCATCATGATCGTAGACTACTACTACATTTTTGAGTATGTGTTGAGTTTAAATTGTAATGATCAATGTCTTGCTATATCAATTAATTTACGTGATACTTATAAATGAATAATTATCTGCCATCTTCGATGTTAAGCGATATTAATAAAAAAATATTTAATTCAATTTATTTTGAAATAAAAGGTTGAAAACACATAATTGACAGTGCTTGCATTAAGTTCCTACGTAAAATTTTAATTTTATTGCTATATCAATTAATGTTTCTATATATACATACTCACACACATGTATTTAATTTAAATAATTGAATTTGATTTTTAATTCATAATGTTTTTTAGTTTTTTTAGTATATATAATTTAAGTGACTGAAGATATTAGTTTATAACACAATGATAAAAAAAAAGTGTTTCGACTATAATTGTTGTGTATAAAGAAGTTTTTAAAAAACTTACAAACTTTACAGGTAGAATTTCTAATTTTGATTTGAAAATCATGATATTGATATTTTTGTTTTTAGTATTAATTATAGATTAGTGAATTGAATATGTATAATATCAATATATTGTTGTGAATTGAATTATCTTAAGCAAATTTATACTTTCTTAGTTATTAAATATTACTCCCTCCGTCCCGCTCTATTTTGCCTACTTTCCATTTTTGTTTGTCCCATCTTATTTTGCCAGCCCAAAAATGGCAAAGAAGAATTTACTCTCTTACCCCTCCATTTTTTTCATTTTACAACTTTTGTACTCAAAAAGCACACATTAATTACAAAATTGCCACTCAAAAACATTAAAATAACACATCACATCAAAGTCAACAGTTTTTTCTTAGGCTCCGTGCCGGTCAAAGTAGGCAAAATAACCTGGGACGGAGGGAGTATATTGTATTCTATATACTAAAATTACTTACACTATATTATGAAATAATTAATATTTACCAACATTATATCACAAAACGCGCATCACGCGGGTACGAGTACTAGTTGAAATAATAGTGACAAATAATTGAAAAGATAATTAGTATGAAACAAAAAGAATTTAACTTTAGGCTGGGACTATACCCACCCATAATGTATTTAATACACCACATTTCTTAACAACTAAGAGGTATAAAAGTACATTTTTGGGATGTGTTAATTAAGTTGTGGGATATGTATAAGAGCTCCTAGACCAACTTACCACAAAACTATAATATCTAAACAATTTTACCATTCAATATAACAATTTATACTTTTATACCACAAAATATAAGTTTTGATACAAAATTACCACAAATTCTGCAAAATTCTGCAAAAGCATATTTTTGTCAGCCACTTTTCAACACTCAATCATACTTTGTAGGATATTGTGTCATTGACCAAATATTTTATCATTTTAGTTGATTAAATTTAAATTTAAAATCACACAAACTCTAATTAATAATACCATTCACTCACTCTAATTAATAATTATTCCATCTTGTATATATAACTCGGCTAACCCTAAACTAGTTAAAATTAGGGTTAGCCGAGTAACTAGTTTAGGGTTAGCCGTGGTCCACGAGTAACATCTTTAAAGGTTAGCCGAGTTAGTCGAGTAAAAAAGTTCAAGTTAACCGAGTCACATGTTTTAGGGTTAACCGAGTAACAAAAATAAAAGTTAATGCTCGACTAACATGTTTACTTAATGCTCGGCTAATGGCCAAAGAGTTGCTCGGCTAACTAGTGTTCCATATAACTTAAAAGCAACATTAGCCGAGTGACATGGGTGTTGACCGAGTAACTCACTTGGAGTGAGTTACTCGATCAACACCCATGTCACTCGGCTAACCATGAGTTACTCGGTCAATGTTGGGATCATTATATAACACCCAGTATGGGATTGAATGTGGAACTAAATTTTCCTATTTTAATGTTGGGATCATTATTTTCTATATATAGAATGGTAAACATATTTCTTTCCATTAATTTTGCCTAACCTTTTATCGTAACCATTAGAGAGTTATATATACATATTTTAATGTTTTATGTTATAATAATATATAATAATTTATTGTCTTATTATCGTAACCATTTTGCCTAACCTTATTATGAGTTACTCGGTCAATCTACATTTTTCTTCCACATTATGAGTTACTCGGTCAATCCACATTATGAATTACTCGGCTAACTTTTATTTTTGTTACTCGGCTAACCCTAAAACATGTGACTCGGCTAACTTTAACTTTGTTACTCGGCTAACCCTAAGGCTGTTAATCGGCTAACACTAAAACATATTACTCGGCTATCTTTAACTTTGTTACCCGGCTAACCCTTAAAAGATGTTACTCGGTTAACTTGAACTTTTTTACTCGGCTTTGTAGGATATTGTGCCATTGACCAAATATTTTATCATTTTAGTTGATTAAATTTAAATTTAAAATAACACAAACTCTAATTAATAATACCATTCACTCACTCTAATTATTCCATCTCGTATATATAACTCGGGTAACCCTAAACTAGTTAAAATTAGGGTTAGCCGAGTAACATCTTTAAAGGTTAGCCGAGTTAATGCTCGGCTAAAGCTAATGCTAATAAAAGTTAATGCTCGGCTAAAGTTAAAGGCTAAAGGCTAATGCTTGGCTAAAGGCTAACATCTTTGAGTAATGCTCGGCTAAAGGCTAATGTTCGGCTAAAGTTAATGCTTAATATTAACATGCGTTATGTTTACTAGTTACTCGCTAACATGCTTATTATTAACATGCTAACATGCTTAAAGTTACTCGGCTAACCCTAAAACATGTTACTCGGCTATCTTTAACTTTAGCCGAGTAACATGTTTTTAAGAGTAACATAGTTTGAAAATGAATTACAATAATTACTCACATGTTAATTGAAAATATAAATGATAGTTTGAAAATATTAATCGGCTAACACCACATGTTAGCCGAGTAATTACTCACATGTTTTTTTTTTTTAATTTTTTTAGGGTTAGCCGAGTAACTTTTTTTAGTTTTTTTTTTAAATTTTTTTTAGGGTTAGCCGAGTAACTTTTTTAGGGTTAGCCGAGTAACTTTTTTTAGGGTTAGCCGAGTAACTTTTTTAGGGTCAGCCGAGTAACTTTTTTTAGGTTTTTTTTTTTTTTTTGCAAATTTTTTTAGGGTCATGGTATTATTGTACATGGTATTATTGTTATAACATTATATATATTGTGGTAATTTGAGCTATTTTATCTTCCAAATTTGTGAAGTTGGACTCGGTCAAATTTGAGTAAGAAATGTATAATTCCTTACATTTTATTAAATAATTGTAAATATGTAGGAAAGTAAAATAAAATTCTACCCCATTCATTAATCAATCATTGCAATTATTGACTTGGTCAAATTGTGGTAGAAAAGTATCTCTTCTTATATTTTGTGGTAGAAAAGTTTGTTTTTTATAGTACACGGTAGAATTGTTTACTTGTTATATATATTGTGGTATATTGGGATATTTCCTCTATGTATAATCTATTAAAATCAACGGACGAATTATAAGGAAACGATCGATCAGGAATTATTTATTTAATTAAGAACAAATACTATATATCAACTATTAATTATAAGATTCAGTTATAGATCGTTTAACTAACTAATAATTTCATGTCTATAATAAGTTGAGTATGATTTGTAACTTTAAAAAAAAAAAAAAACTAAAAACTTACAAACTTTTATGTACTTATATGCCAAGAAATTTCAGAGTTCCAGAACATAATAATAAAATTGGAAATAAAAATAGAGACAGCAAAGTAATTAGTATATAATTGTTGCATATATTTCCGATAAAGGACAACTATGCTCTAAAAGAGCTAAAGCAAATAAAATACAATTGCAATAGCTACAAAAACAATAGAAAAGAGAGAAAAAAAAAAAAAACATTCCAACATCATCATATTCTTAGATTCATAAGATCAAAAAGAGAAAGCGATTTGTATGATCATAATTCTTGAATGGATCTTCCCTTAGATCACTCACTTGTATTCCAAAATCATGTTGTTCTCTGGGGCCAATCCAACACAAGCCCTCATTATATTCTCCAGCATCGCGCGTTGCTTTGATAACGCGTTCACCACTGGTGTTCCCGGAGGTACCTATTTCCACACACAATAATATCTCTCCATTAACTAAACACATTTTATTCTCAAATAATATCCGTCGCACACAAAATATCCCGTCATTTTTTTGGTTGTGATAGAATGAATCCTAATAGACGAGAATACAAACCACATGTTTTTCTTATCCTTAAACCTAGTTATATGACTATTGTCACATTGCCCCGTCTCACTCGATATTTAATGTCAAAATATTTGACATCAAGGAGTTAAACGACGTAGTTTAATGCATGCCCACAAAGGCTAAAACAAATTCTTGAAATGTACTTACAAGAGGGGCTTTGGTAAGGTAGCTTAGGATGGTTGCCACAGGGTGGAATGAGTGGAATTTGCCCTGCAAAATACATGATCGATTATAATCGGAACGACAAATATGCATCCAAAGTTCGAATTAGGGCAAAAACACAAACCTCATCTTCGGATTTGAGCTGAATTCGAGTGCTAAGCTCAGCAAGGAGGACCAAATCCAGGATAATGGGAGCAGCCAAGAGAGAGTCCTCACAAGTGTTATGCATCACTATGGTGCTTTTACCTCCCAAGAATATCTCAGACGTGTATTCGTCCATTGCTCGTTTGCTGTCCCCAACATACGGCACATACTACACATGATCCAACGACATTAGTCCGTTTTCTAATGCTAGATTTTCACACTATCAGTACACGCATATATACCTTAATAACAACGACATGATCAGGGTGCTCCCCTGGTTCGTAGAGGATGCCATTGCTAGCAACCATATCATCCACGACGTTGCTTTTGGAGATCTCTTTGGACCGGAAAGTTTGTGGGGCCGACAAGTTCATCCCATCATTGTTTCCTAAATGGTTGTAGCTCACTATTGATGTTGGCTATTACATACAAAGGAGTATGCATTACAATAGATCCATCATCTTTAACAAGAATTTCCATCAAAGATTAGTGCTATCATTATACCTTAATACCAGCTCCAACTAGGAATTCAACTAGAGCCGATTTCATCTTTGTCTGACCGCTCTTGAAATCGTCTCCACCAATCAAAGAGTTCCTCTGAATGGCCAATTCAATCAGCCCTGCCAAAGTGAGTCCAATATGTTAGCTAGCCTTGATATGATGATATATATGTTCGTTGATCATAGTTTTAGTTGTGCTTTTCAGTACCTGGGACAAAAGTGTTTTGCGGGCTGCCATTGATGAAGGGCACATTTTCGAGAATGCAAGCTATAGCGAACAAAGTGGAAGGAGATATCTCAGACTCATTCCTCTCTACAGAGGCCATAAGATTCTCAGTAGTGTCATTCAGACCAACAACAACATTGCTGTATCTCTCTGTGTTAGCTGTCCAAAGAACCACAACCTTGTCCACCTTGTTTTGCTCCTTAAACTCCCTGAACAATCATATACATCATCAAATTCTTGAAGCCATTAAGCATTCTTGCATGATGATAGTGATGGAGTTAGCAGTAATAGTAGTACCTGATGTCTTTGATGAGTTGCTGGACTTGTTCCTTCTTGGTTCCTTTGATCACGTTGTTGGCACGTGAGCCCTGATTGGCAGCGATGAAATCAGAGTCGTAGATTCCAGGGAGTGGGACCATGTGTTCCATGTAGGGCCTCAGCTGCTTCTGAAGATCAATGTCCAAAACCTTGGCTCTTCCCATGGCATCTGCCAGGTTCATGTCACTTATGTCCCACCCTCCAAACACTATCTCATCTGGGTTCACCTAATCATTCCCAAAAAAACATCAGCAAAATCGAGTAGACAACCAACCATGATTCTGCCCTAATTCAAAACAAGTACCATGGGCAGCAAGCTCTTGAATGGAGCATAGATCTCTTCACCATTGAAGGACCCAACTCTAATCGAGGATGCTTGAGTCAGTGAACCAAAATAATTCGCCTGCTGAACCTTATCCTTGGTCGCCCACGAAATCCCCCTGTCAATAAATCACCCCATTTTCCAAAATTTAAGGATCAAATTTCATCATTTCCCACTCTAAAAAACCGTAAATTCATCAAGAAATCAACAACTCACTCTCGATTCGCAATCACACCAGCAGTGAGAGTTGAGCCGTTGTTGCCTCCCCATCCCACAAGCATAACCCTGCAAGAAACATTATTATTACATCAACATTAAAGAAAACAAACGTTCTCAAGAAAAAGGGCATTGAAGTTAAATACCCTAATTTGGGGACACGGGCCTCGGTTTTGAACTCATATTGAACAGTCTTGGGCTTAACAATCCACTGATAGGCGCCATTTCTGTTCTCATGAACGAGCTCAGTGGTTTGATAGCTGTAGACTGAGTGAATCTCACTCTCTGTGTACTTCACATTTGGGCTGTCAACTTTGAAGCTATCGATAAACATTCTGCTTTTTTGTGGTCTAAAACACAAGGAAAATGGTTAGTTAAGAGAGATTTATGAATCCCTTTCCAAGATTTTAGGATCGGAAAACAAGTCACTCTTAATTTCCAAGTGTGTTTGCTTGAGTTGAGTTGGCGAGGTGAGGCGAGCATATATAGGCAAGATAAGGAGTACACGCGGCGTCGTTCAGATGGACTTGGCCCCACCTTGCCAAATAAAGTGAAGCTTAGCCATGCAAAAGTCGGATATCCATCCCTTTTTTCTCATAAATAAATTCAGATCTAGTTTTCCTCTTTTTTATCTTCCTTTTTCTTTCTTTAAATGCTCAGGAGACAAATATATATAACAGTGACACCCATTCACTATATATATATATTATTACCAGAATTGATTCAAATCTGTATTAAGTTCATAATATTCTATAAAAAAACGTAAAATATATAGTAGTAAATCACAACTACCTTGAAGAGGTGAAATTCAGAGACATGGTTCTGGATTTATTATCTCTAATCGTTGAACTTTGAAAATTAATCCCAAATGTTTTCCCCTGTTTTTGATCGACAAGCGTGCGTTTACGAGATGTTGTGCTTCAATCCTAACACAAATATGGGAAGATCCTGAAATCTGTTAGTAGTGGGGCCGGGGAAGGAAGGCAGTGCACGATTTGAGGAAGAAGAACAATGAATGGTGGTGGTGTAAATCTGTCTTTCTTTACCATATTCAGTGATTAAATTATTTTGTTTAATATATGGAATTTTAAGCAATCAAATCAAATAATTGTTGTAAGAGATGTTAGCAAACGCCTGATCCAAACAAAACCAATTACCATTAATTCATACAACGTCATTGGCGTCAGATCATGGGATAAAATTAAATTTATCTAAACTCCATTATCAAACTTATCATTCAATCCAAACTAAATAAATGAACACAACTCCTTTTTTTTTTTTCTTTTCTTCCTAAAATTAGAAAAGGGGATATGAACAAGTTGAAGGCCAAAACTTTTACTAAAATCGAGAAATGAAGATTGAAATAAAAAGAAGTAGAAGATAGAAAAGGCAAATGGAAAGGAGAGGAAAAGCCAAAGTGGAGAAAGAAAAGCGGCAGCACAAGATTGAGACAGGGACAAATGGACATGTGTGAAGTGGGCTATACACGTGGCAGTTTTGTGGGCCCATCTTTCATGGGTCATTGGGCCTTACCAAAATGGTCCATGGGCTCTATTGTGTGAACCTACGAGCACCAACCAACTCCCATTACGAAATATATATATATATATATATATATAGAGTGTTTTATATATCTTTTAAAATTTTGACCTTAAATTAATGCTAATTTATTTTCATGACCTGATGAATGGCTTATGAATTGGAATTTTTTACTATTTTTTTTTCAGTTTGAGTTTTGTTTTAATTAGGACTTAATTTCATTTAATGTGACTTATACTTGGAGGATTAATTAAAAAGGTTTTTCGAGATGTTACATTTCATGATGATTTTCTATGAGATAAATCAGTAGTTAATTTGTACACACGCAAATGAGATATGACACGAATGATCCCAATCAATAATAATCATAATTTATTTATGAAAACATGGTGATTTGATACTATTAGGACAACATTGTTATTTTAAAAGTTTAGAAAATTTGATCAAAATTCTGTTCAAGGACCAAATTGTACCTTTTGAATTGGAAGAAATTATAAGAGAAGAAAGGATTATAGGAATTGTTATATTATTGATTGTGATTTCTGTACAATATATAGATTACAAGAGGGATTAAATCCCATAACAAATTCCTAAAGAATCTCCTACAGAGGAGTAAGTGTATTCTATAAATAAGGAAACAATATATACATTTAATGTAAATTGATTGATTCAAAATATATGGAATATATATGAGATCATTCCTTAATACGCCCCCACAAAATGGACGTGCCGTCGGCCACGGCGTTTTTGGAACGGAGAAGCTCAAAGCGCGTACGGGGTAGTGGTTTGGTAAGTATGTCTGCAAGTTGATCAACCGTGCTGACATAAGAAACTGAGAGAACCCCTTTCGAAGCGAGATCACGTACAAAATGCACATCAATAGCAATGTGTTTCATACGAGAGTGTTGAACAGGATGTAGGGCGAGACGAGTAGCACCCATATTGTTGCAAAGCAGACGAGGCGTGGTAGAAACCGGAATGCCTAGCTCCTTGAACAAATTTACGACCCAAGTAACTTCTAAAGCAGCAGAGGCAAGAGAGCGATACTCAGCTTCAGTGGAGGAGCGAGCAACACCTATTTGTTTACGAGAACGCCAAGAAATTGGATTCTTACCAAGGTACAAAATATAAGCAGATGTAGACTTACAATCAGCATAATCCCTTCCAAAGTCGGAATCAGAGTAAGCAGTGAGACGAAGAGTGGACGGGCGACGAAGAAGTAGGCCGTGATGTAAAGTACCTTTAAGATACCGAAACAACCGTTTGACTTCACCCCAATCAGAGCTAGACGGTGAGGACATACATTGAGCTAAACGGTTGACAGTGAAGGATATATCCGGGCAAGTGAATGAGAGATATTGAAGGCTGCCAATGGCGCTGCGATATTCAGTCGGATCAACAGAGGAGGACGAAGTCGCAGCAGTAGGGTTACTGGGTGTGCGAAGAGGCTTGGCACCATCCATATTGTGACGACGAAGAAGATCAACCAAGTACTTGTGTTGAGATAGAAATAACCCTTCCTTGCAGCGAGCAACCTCAACCCCTAAAAAGAAAGATAGGGGTCCTAAATCCTTTAGAGCAAAGGAGGTCTGCAAGTGAGAAATAAGACGTTGAATAATGACGGAACTCGACCCAGTGATGATCAAATCATCCACATAAACAAGAACAATAAGTCGAACATCCCCTTTGGTGTAGGTGAAGAGAGAGTGATCCGTACGGGACTGCACAAAACCAAAGAAAGTGAGAACGAAACTGAGCGCAATATACCATTCCCGAGGAGCTTGACGCAGACCATACAGAGACTTATGTAGTAAGCAGATCGAAGAAGGACGTGAAGGATCGACAAATCCCGGAGGTTGCGACATGTAGACAGGAACCTTTAAGGAACCATGAAGGAAGACATTGCTTAATGTCGAGTTGTCGAAGGGGCTAGTTAGCCGATAAGGCTAAAGTAAGAACTGTCCGAATAGTAACAGGTTTAACCACGGGGCTAAATGTCTCGAAGAAGTCCACACCGGGACGTTGGTGAAAGCCCTTAGCCACAAGGTGGGCTTTGTAACGTTCAACTGAGCCGTCGGGATTTCGTTTGATGCGAAAAACCCACTTGCAACCTACGATGTTGGCATGAGATGGAGGAACAACTAAGGACCAAGTGCTATGTCGTTGAAGTGCATTAAACTCCTCGGCCATGGCGTGCTGCCATTGGGGCGAGGACAAGGCAGCCGAAACACACGATGGTTCAACATCAGGCGGGCAAAGGGTGCTTTGTCGCAACATAGAGACGTTTGGGCCTGTATATATTATTTTGGGCCCGAGTGTGCATAGCATGTGTCTGGGCAGGAGCAGGTGGCTGTGCAGGTAGCTCGGACATAGCGACTGGAGGTGGTGTCATAGGTTGAACGGGATCAGGCGGCTGGGCTGGCTGATCGGGAGTTGGTGCCGGAAGCTGTACAGTGGGCGGTACAGTGGGCGAGTAGATTGGTGGCTGAGCAATCAATGGGTTCCTCGGTGCAGAGGAAGAGGTGCCTGGACACTGTACAACCGACTGGGATGGAGTACTCGCTGGATCAGTGAGCAATGGTAGAACAGCCGTGGGAGGATCAGAATCAGCTGGAGCTAGGCTGGAAAAATTCCAGAAGGTAAATTCTGAGAACTTGACATGTCTGGATACAAAAACACGTCCTGTTGCTGGATCAAGACAACGATAAGCGCTCTAGCTTGTGGAATAGCCGACGAAGATACATGGTTGTGACGGAAAATTGAGTTTGCTCATATTATACGGTCGTAGCCAAGGAAAATAGATGCAACCAAAGGTGCGGAGTTTGTGATAGTTAGGTGTTCGACGGAACAGAACTTCAAACGGACTCTTGGCCGAGTGGACCGAAGATGGTGTACGATTGATAAGATATGTTGCTGTTTGTACTGCAAAAGACCAGAAATTTTGAGGTAGACTGGCATGATGAAGTAGTGCTCGAGTTACCTCAAGAATATGGCGGTTCCGACGCTCGGAAATTCCATTTTGTTGTGGGGTGTGTGGTGCAGTGGTTAACCAGGAAATGCCGGACTCACAAAGATATGGCTTAAGAGCCAAGAATTCACCTCCATTATTAGTGTATAAATTTCGAATTTGCAAGGAAAATTGTTTCTCCACGAGAGTTCGAAACTGCCGGAAAGTTTATAGAACCTGAGACTTGGCATTTAATAAGTACACCCAACAATATCTACTAAATAAGTCCACAATAAGTAGAAAATACTTGCAACCATCAATAGAAATAGGTGCAAGGCCCCAAACATCTGCATATAAATATTCCAAAGGACGAGAAGCAACAAAACCATGATCAGAAAATGGTAGTCTGTGAGACTTGCTCACATTACACGAAAAACAAGTGTCAGGCACATGTGCTGAAGATTCCAAAACAGGCAATTTTTAAGTAGATAAGATTAATGAACTCGTTCGGCCATAGGGGTGACCAAGATGAGAGTGCCAGTGACTAACAGTAGTACGTACACCATGAGCAGCAACTTTAGCAACCGAACTAGTAATCCAGGGTTGAAACTGATAGACACCATTACTGCATGGCCCTCGAGCCAGAGCCGCCCCCGTGGTGGGATCCTTAATCAAGAAACAATCAGGAAAAAACTCCAAAGACACACAATTTGCTTTAGTAAATTGATGCACAGAAATAAGGTTCTTAGCCGCACCAGGCACACACAATACATCAGACAATAAATAATTGCGTGAAGGCGTATGAATATGAGTTGAGCCAGTATGAGAGATAGATAAACCTGAACCATCAGCTATCTAAATTTCGTCTGTGTCATCGTACTCAGAATGAATCGAAAGATTGCCAAGGTCACTTGTGAGGTTGTGGGATGCACCAGAATCCATCAACCAGGAAGACTGTGACGCATGAGTCGGGGACTGAGCAAAGTTCACTGAGGCCTGAAGGTGACGACAGAAGGGAGCAGTGTGATTTTTAAACCACAAATCTGACATGCGACGGAATTGTCACGACCATCCCTTCCTTGATTGTTCTGATTTGAGCCACGGCCTTGAGAAAAATTATTACCACGACCACCATTAGAATTTCCTCGATGATAACCTGAACGTCCACGCCTGCCACCTGAATATTTGGGCCGGATCGCTGGGACGAAGAAAAACCAGATTGTGCCACATTTGCCGTGGCAACAAGAGAAGCAGTTTTCGACTCAATGTGCTCGAGGTACATTTCATGTTCAATTAGCCGATCCTATAATTCCTCAAAACGAAACAGAGTGTCATGAGTACGGACTGCACTAACAATATCTCTATATTCCGGGGTGAGGCCATTTACAATATAGAGAGTGAGATCGTCCGACTTAATCAGACCATCAACGAGACCGAGTTCATCGGCCAATGATTTTATGCGATTTACGTAATCTGAAATTGACTTACCTTCCAACGATGCATTGGTGAGAGATGTCTTCAAGAACATCACATGCGCCCGGGACGTGCTAGCGAAAGCACCGGAAAGAGTGGAAAAGGCCTCCGCGGCAGTGGTGGCGGCAGAGATAATTAGAATATCCGGCGAGACTGAACTAAGAATAGCCGCGAGGAGAAGCTAATCCTGCTTAAACCAACGGAGATAGGCATCCGGAGCAGTGACGGCATCCGGCGATGGAGATGAACCATCGATGTGGCCGATCAAAGAGAATCCATTCAGAAGAGCGCAGAGATGTGTGCGCCATGAAGGAAAATTTGTTTGGGTAAGTTTGATTGGAAGGTGGTGATGAGCCGAAATGGGAATAACTGCAGTGTGAGGAGCAGTTATGGGGTTTTCTGTCGTGGCTAGCGCAGGCATGGAGGTGGAGGAATCTTGACCACCGGTGGTCATTGTAGGTTAGGATCGGAGAGTATCTCGTGAGAGAAGGGCCTAACGTGATACCATATAAGAGAATTGATTGTGATTTCTGTATAATATATAGATTACAAGAGGGATTAAATCCCATAACAAATTCCTAAAGAATCTCCTACAGAGGAGTAAGTGTATCCTATAAAGAAGGAAACAATATATACATTTAATGTAAATTGATTGATTCAAAATATATGAAATATATATGAGATTATTCCTTAATAGAAATGATCAAATTAGACCGCATAAAAGTTCACAAATTAAGTTGATTTTTTTTTTTTTTTTGGAATTGATGACTAAATCGATGCTTTTCTTATTTTGAATTAATTTACCCCAAAACCATTTAATCTAGTAACTAGTAATAGACAACGAGGCTCTACAATGTTCTTTTTCCTACTTATTTGTCTTTTTTATTTATATTTTTTTATTTTTTATTTTTTCACTTTTCATTTTTTAATCATTTGTCATTTTCTTCCAAGATTTAATTTTGATGGTGATGTACATGAAACAATAATTGAGAGCTTCTTTTGTTTTGTTTGTTTTTTTTCCCCAAACCTTTTCAACTAGTTTAAATCACAATTTAAATCTATCTATATATATTGGCTCTTTCATATCATAATAATAATACGGTCCATCTTAAAATAGCATAAGAACATATTTCACGCTTAAATTTAATTATAGGTGGAAGAATATTGATGTAGTGCATTGTTGCTGAATAACTAGTGTTTCGTACTTGAGTCATAACTTTCCACAAAAAACTCTGATTGGTGTGTGGTTTGCGGCTCTAGAAAGTTGATTTGATAATCTTTCTGGCAAGGTATTATGACCTTTCAGCTTTGGCAAAAACTTATATACCCCTGGGGCACAGATCTAGGTGTTATATACATGCACTTCAGGTGTTATATATATACTCTATAGGTGTTATGGTTCTTGGTGTTATAAATATACTCTACATGTATCATATGTATATAAGAGTATACATGTGATACCTGAAGAGTATATACATGATACCTGTAGAATATATATTTAACACCATATGATGATTAATTTGGGGGCACCATGCCCCAGGAGCACACAAGTGTCACTCTTCAGATTTTGAGAATTCAGAGAGTTATGAGGTCATTCAATAGTATACCAAGTGTATTAATACACCAGACTCTCCACTTATTTTCTGACATCAGATCTAATATTATTAAGGTCAAAGTCAACAATGTTCTCGGATCTAATGGCTGGAAATGGTGGAGAGTCTGGTGTATTAATACACCTGGTGTACTACAAAATCATCTAGAGTTATGAGTCATCAAAGTGACGGTCATTTGCAAGGAAGTTGGAAGATTTTGAGTCCTTTGGCTTTTCATTTCCATTTTATCATTAATGTTTTATTGCCTATAAATATTTTATATTGTGTAGTTGCAAGTTAGAATATTGTATGAAAGTTTTGTAATTCAAGTTTGAGAAAGAATTTCTCATTATCTTGTTGTTCTCTACTTGGAAATCGAATTTAGCATTCCCTCTTGATTCATTTCTTTTCCATCCCTCGTCGTAAATATATGATGATAGTACAAAAATCATGTTGCCATATTTATCCAACATCGAAATTAGGAACCCATATTATTATTAATTTCCACAATGTCAGTAAAATTAGCAAAATTGGAATTTTTATATGTCCAATTAGCGAATAAAGAAATTAACTATTTTTATGTGGATATGTTCGAGTATTATTATATAGAGTTGGTCTCTTATGAGACCGTCTCACGTGCGACGGTATTTAAATATATCTTTTATAAATATAAGTATGTGTTTTCACTAAAACATGAGTTTTATAAGTATGTTTTACGGTTATAAATGTCATTTTCTGCTATAAATATGTGTTTTACAAAATCGTCGCACGTGAGACGGTCTCATATGAACTTTTGTATATTTTATATGAATTTATAAATCTTCTCCAATTTTCTTATATAAATATAGTTTATGATATAGTGACAAATTATAATGATATATGTAACATATAAATCCAAGAAAGAAACGAAATATAATGTTAAATGAAACAAGGATCCAGACTATAATAAAGAACATTCGTCTTCAAAATAAAACACAGAATAAAAACTTGTTTGAAATCATTTCACGAGTAGTTTCGATGAGATAGACCATTTCTACTCACAAATTAATTTTTTTCACAAATTTATATTTGAATTGTGAAGTATGAATTTTTGTTGTTTGAGCCATTTCACGTGAATATGGAATAATAACCAATTGGGTGATGGGGTTTGAAACGAATTATGATAGGTATTCTTCGCACCAAGGCAAATAGATAAAAGTATAGTCCTTCTCTGCAATTTAACAAATTATGAATGGTATTCTTTGCACCTAGGCAAATAGACAAAAGTATGGTCCTTCTCTGCAATTTAACAAATTATGACTGGTAGCAAATAGACAAAAGTATGGTCCTTCTCTGCAATTTAACAAATTATGACTGGTAGCAAATAGACAAAAGTATGGTCCTTCTCTGCAATTTGAGGCTGAGTGTGACTTTTAATTAGTTAATTAAGTATTAAATGTGTACCATACGAATCATTTGCAATTTTTTTTTAATATAGAACTTATTTATAGATATATTTCTTATGATAAAACCTACTAAGTATTAGGAAGTAAGTCCCTATTGCTCTATTACATACATAGTATGCCTGTCTAATTTTCTAGGTTTAGAAAAACTAAATTAGGGATATCATATATCACAAGTTTGTGGAAAATGCATTGTTGTCTTATATTTCAAAACATTATATATCACTTTCCTTAGGAGGGAAGGAGTTGGAATCATCAGTTAAACTCCTCACTACAAGAATTTCGCTCAACAACAACACGAGATTTACAACGGTTTTATGCATTTTGTGTTGTTATAAACAGATTTACAACAGTTTTGCATAAAACCGTTGTCGTTGAGCGAAAAAATGCGCTCAACGACAACGGTTTTTTGGTGCCGTTGTCGTTGAGCGCATTTTTTTCGCTCAACGACAACGGTTGGGACAACGGCACAATAAAACTGTTGTCTTTGAGCACTTTTTTCGCTCAACGACAACGGTTCATCGAACCGTTGTAAGCTACCACAACACCATCTACCACAACGGTTATTAACTGTTGTGGTAGATAATTTTTTGGTGTTGTAGTACATGGTGTTGTCTTAGACAGGACTCAACCACAACGGTTAAAAACCGTTGTGGTTGACATTTTCAACAACGGTTAAAAACCGTTGTGGTAGAGGTAGGTCTACCACAACACCATCTACCACAACGGTAGAAATCTGTCTACCACAACGGTTAATAACCGTTGTGGTTGAGCGAAATTCTTGTAGTGCCTATATGATCACACTAATAAACGACAAGAAAGATATAAGCACAGTTACACAACGTACTCTATTGTAATTAAGAGTACCCACATACATGATATATACAATAAAACACAAATATTAAACTATATTAAGGGGTTGTAATTAAACTTTACCCACTGAATTGTTTTGTTACACTTCATTATATAAACTTTAGTATTGATTGTACTTTTATCATCTCAAATTGTTCACATCCCAAATACAAAACACGTGCTCACCCACAAAATGATTTTCATCTTCCCTAAATGATAGTGTTTCCATTATAACACTCAAATAGTAAAGTGTGACAAAAAAATGTAAAGTTGGATGAATAAAACATAATTTTCGATGACAACAAAAGAAGCTCTGTCGTGAAACGGTTTCATATGAGACCTGTTAAAGACGAGGTTCATATGAATTAGTAAAAGTAGATCAACCATTCAACACAGTTAACATCGATTTTACACAGACCGACCATATAAAACATTGTATCACATAAGATATTATATTAAACTATCTCACGTAAGTTTTTACGTTTAATAAGAGATTCAAAACATCAAATGTGGAACAATGGGAACCAATACAACCCCAATGGAATGAAAGTGCTAATAGAGGTTTGGCCCAATAGGGATGGGAGGTCCCATTCACCTATTACAAAAAAGATAAAACCAAAATTTTGTACAATAATAAAAGAAATTAGCTACCACTTAAATTGTATGTGGCCATGTGCTCACTTATCATGTGTGGCCAAGATTAGACATCCTTCCCAAATTACATGGAGATCAATCTACCATACCATTGCCTAGCTCCATTGTCATATTTCAACAATTATTTGAGGAGGTACAACCCCATATAGCACTTTTCCTCTTCTAAGGTACAATCATTCTTGAGGAATGGGGCCCATTTACCATAGTTGAAAGGGCCTCCAAAAATAGGACCATAAGTCTATTCACATGAAAGGCTCTTAGTTTATTTTCTTTTTCTACACAACCCTACTACACATGTTTATGCATATGTTCAATAATTTCATACAACTCTTTAGTGGAAGGCTCTTGATGTTTGTTGATCTTCTAGGCATCTTCACCATTGATTTTGGGTTCAAGATTGTTCTATTTGTTTTTAACCACTCAATAATTTGTTGTTTTAGTGTTTAGTATAATTGACTACTTGTACTAGAAATAAGTTGTTACCTAGTGAACTTTGTGAGTCTTATTTCCAATCAATATTATCTCATGTGAGAACTATTTGGTTATAATTCAAGTCCATGCACTATCATGTGAAGCTTTTAATTAAATTATGTACCTTTAGATAACTTCATGAATTTGGTGTGATGAAAAGTGAAAAGTGATGGTGGTTGACAATGAATTGTGAGCTGAGCATCTAGAGCCCAACAATAAAACTATGAGAAAAAGGCTATGAAATGAGTTTCCCATCTTTATGGATTTGAATTAATATGCATCTTTTTATTTTATTTATTTTTCAAGGAAATGGAGCATTCATTGTTGATTCTACAAGTGTGTATTGGACAATATAAATTCCTTTGAATTATTAAAAGTGTTGTGTATGTTAAAAATTAAAGAGTCATATTTTTATCTGGTTATATATAAAGTGGAAATTCATTACTTTTAAATGGGGTTAAATTTATCTTAACATTCTCGTATATTTAGAAGAAATTTTCATAACTACAAAGGAGTTGTTTAAAGCTCATTCAAATTATAAATTCGTTGGAACCTAATTATCTCAGTTGCTTTAAATATGTATGGCTGACACACATTGTTATTATTATTATATAAACTCATTCAAACACTCCCATAACTCTCATAATTGTTTAGTTATATTTCAAGAGTCACATGACAGAAAATCATGATGTTGTTGAGGTGAGAAAAAGTAGAATATAAGGTGAATAGTGGGATCAATTATATCCAAGTTATTGACAAGGAAATGTGTGGAATTTTTCTTCTTTTAGAATGTAATGAGGACAAGTAAAAGAGAATTTTTCTCATGAAACATGTTTTCTACTGAATATTCTATCCAAAAGTCCTTTGTACATGGCTTTGTTTTTGCCTAACATTCATGGTTTTGCTTCAACATTTCCTTTGGGAAGGAATCACACTTCTTTTTTTCTTTCTCTTCTTTCATGTTGGGTTTCTTTCTCACAATATTAGCAACATCACATAAACTTTCTTGTTTTTCAGAGTTCTAGAATTAGGAAAAAGTTAAAACGCTCACGATGGACGACTCTTAGTATGCCCAATGTTGACGTGCAATGATCCCATCCACTAATTGTATGAAAAGTAAAATTAAGATATGCTGGATATTCGACACTTCAAACAACACTGTCTATATATACCTTGCTTTTTATCTCCATAGCTGTCACTTTAGACTATTAATACTTAGTTCTGTCCAAAGTTAATTTGAAAACTAGTTTAATATGTTTAAATATACATTAAAAAGAGTATTACATTAGTTCATATTGCATATTTTTTGACTAATTGCCCTAAAAACATTGGTTAAGATTTATTAACATTATATTACCACGTTAACAAACTAACAGAGAAGTAGCTTTTGGTAAAATAAAGATCTTCATAGAAGGAAAAAAAAATAGATTTTTTTAATAATTATGTACGAAACAATTTTGCTTTTATACATATAAAAGATAGAAGGGCCTAAGTACTACTCCCTCCGTTCCAACTTAATTTGCCTATTTGTCATTTTAGTTTGTCCTAACTGAACTTGTCAGCCCATAGATGGAAACAAAAGTCAAATATTAATATCATCTTATTTCATCCTTATTACAAAAATGTCACTTAAAAGCAAAAAACAATCTTAAAATGTCATAAAAGTCAAACACTCATATCCCCATATTTCACCCTTATTATAAAAATGTCACTCAATTATCTTAAAACGCAATAGTCAACTGTTTTTTTAACCTCCGTGTCCAGTCAAATTAGATAAGTTCAATCGAGACGGAGGTAGTAATTGATTTAACCAAGAGGTCTACTTAAGCTTGGGCTGTATCATTTGGGCTTATTTTACTGTAAAATCTATTTCATATTTTGGGCTTTTTTTTTTAATCGGAACGCTTAACTGGGCTGGGTCTAAAAGAGTTTTCAATGCAAATAGTAAGGCCCAACTCTTACATTTGACATTTTACTAATTCTTTGAAAGAAAAAAACATTTTCTATTAACATATTACAGCTCTTCGCATATTTTATTATTATTATTATCAATTATATTCAAGCTCGTATTTAATTTTTTTCAGACCATTTTGTGATGAAACCTATATCTACAACACTAGAAAATGTGATGAAAAAAAATTAAATACACATCAATTATTCAAACATTAATTGGTCTAAATAATTTAATTTTGGGTCCAAAATTAAGGTCCATGGCTTGAAGACATAGCTGTCACGCTCCTTAGCAAAATAAAATAAAATACGAGAAACATGAACTCCTACGCTACGTTAAATAAGAAATATAAGAAAACATCATAGATACTAACAATTATTAAAAATTACAAGTAATTAATAGTTAATTATCGACTTTTTATATTCATATTGACATTATATATATGTAGAAACTCGAACGTTGTAACATAAAAGCTATAGTAAAGTTAGAGAAAAAAAAATGTGCCTAAATTTTCCTTACACATTCAAAAAGGGAAAATTGATAATAGTTAGGAAATGGGGTGATGAAGAAGATAAAGAAGATATGGGGTTACTAGTGAAAGAGATTGAGAAATGGAACAAAATTAATAGAGAGATATCAAAGGATAGCACAAAAAGAGTTGATGATCATCATCTTGCAACCTCAAAGTACAAGTAATTGTGATATCTTCTATCACTCAACTGTTTTGTTTGTCGTTGATTATGTGTTATCATAAGTCATTGCATATTTTGATATGATTTTGTGTGTGTGTGTATATATATATATATATATATATATATATAATTTGAGCTTTACAGAATCGATTATGTAAATGTTGACATGAGAAAGTAAATGCAAATTTATGTTTGACTATTACATATAGAATGTCTGAAAAATATATTTTGGCTGTAAATAACAAGTATATAATTTTGTTGGGAAAACAAAATGAAATATATTTTCGGGACATTTTTTAGGTCTCTTATTAGTGTTCACTTCTTTTAGTTAGTGAATTATATTTAAATAATGTAGAGTTGCTAAAATATTTTGGGATATATAGCAAATATACAATTTCTAAAAAAAATATGAAAAGAAACAAATACAATTTTCTCTCTAGAGAAAGAAAATAAATTAGGTTAAATAAGAAATTAACCAAAGAATTAATGAATAATGATGGAAATTAAATTGTTCATCGAATTAGTGATTGCGAATGCTTCAACAAATTGTTCAATGGTTGGCTTCTCGCATTGTATATTGCATTTTTCACTCTTGCTGTCACCTGTTACATAAATTCATTGTTCAAAAAAAAATGAAATTAAATTATGATCATTGTTAAAAAAAAAAAATTATTATTTAGAGAAAAAAAGAGAAGAAAAGTAAAAAGCATGCTGCGTACAAACCTTTCCAAGACTTGTTCTAGCATAAGGAACCGGCCTTTGATGTGCTATGGAAGAAGTTGATGGCGGCGATTTCCGGCTCGTCTCGTCCCTCGGATAGATCGATTTCCCTCGATCATTCGAAGGGGTTTCAATAGGACGGCCGGTTGATATAGGAAGGTTTGACTGCTGTAGAGATTCAATCAAAATTTAGTGTTAGTTTTATAAGCTCTTGAAAATATGATCTGAATTTTATAATATCAAGCTTTATATGTACGTATATATACTGGTAAAATAAAATACGAGAAAATCGTTGTATTTACTTACGAGCATGCTTCTGCTTCTTGTTGTAACATTAGGGCTGCTATGCCAATGCCCATTCGATGCACTAGGAGGAAGGCTTGATTCCTAAAAATGAATTGAAACAAAATATGTAATAATTATAAGTAATGTTGTATAGTAATTGGTTAAAAGAAAAATACAATGCAAAGATTAATAATAGTGGATCAATATATTTATATACCAGAAATAATACAGTTGCACAATGCTTCAACACTTCAAGATTCATTCTAACATCTTCCAAGCTCCTACGACATAAAATCAATATATTATTATTAGTAATCTTTACTTCAAAATTGGAAAAAATATATTGCAATTTAGCCCTTCACGTTTGATCAAAAGTGCAATTTGACCCCTTGTTCTTTTATTATGGGTCAAATAGACCCAAATGAAAAGGATAAAAAGTCAAATTACATTTTTGAACAAATGTCATTAGTTAGCTAGATTGCTACTTTCTATACCCTTTATCATAATCAAAACATTATAATTAACAACTTTATTCAATACCTATGCTTTTGCTGGCCAAGACCAAAATATGTAGCCAACGTGGCCATCTAACAGAAAGAAAAATTCAACATCAGCAATGTGAAAAGTGAAAAAATATATAATCAATTTTGTTCCGACCCGTTAGAAAATAACTGAAATTCAAAAAATGAACTCATAGTTATCAGTTCAAACGGCCCGATTTGTCACCTCTAGAGTGAGACCATCAACGACTAACCTTCATATCTCCGGCTCGTCTCCCGAATCTCTGAGTCAACACGGTCAACGAGTCGATGATCCCGGATGGGACCGGTGGGGCCCTACCAATTTGAGCAAAGGCTTCTTTGATCCTCACACAATCAAACCTCTGAATATTATGGCCACCCCATATTTTGCCATCAAGAATCCTAAAAATCTCATCAGCAACTTCCTCAAACGACGGCGCATTGGCCACGGCCTCTCGGGTTATCCCATCGGCCCGACCTGTTCTTGTCCGTACAACTGACAGGTCAGTGGGCCTGATAAGGGTGCAGTAGCTCTCTAGCTCGACGAGCTTTTGTGGGCAGACGGTGATCGAGCCGAACTCGAGCACCCAGAACCTCTGCCCTGTTTTGTTCGGGACCGTGGTTTCTAAGTCGAAGAAGACAAGTTGTGGGACATTTGGAGATGACATTGTCTTGTTTGTTTTGAGGTTGTGGATTGGTTTCTTGGGAGGTTTATAAATGGAGAATTGGAAGAGGAATATTCTTGACATGATGTCCTAGGAGATTGAGATTGATTGTCTTGTAATTCAAGTTGGGTTTGGTTGAGGTTTTAGGACAAAGTTGTCCTTAGCTTCTTCATGAGGGCCTTGTTGTAAAGCCAGAGAGATAGATGTCCTTTTTGTAAGGAATGAATACAACCTTTTATTATGGGATTTCGGGTTTCGACTCTTTACATTTCTAGTTGGTGTTTCATCTTATATGAAATTATTAAATACGGGTTTAAAAATGATTTCAGATAAATGGAAGGAAGATTCTTTGTGTTTCCTGTTGTGTTGGCTAATGTATGAATGTAGATGTACACGAAATACCATTACTATCAAAATGGGGTTCTTATTTTAGTGCAAGTTAACTTGTTTGTCTTGTCAAATTGGGTTACCCTTATCTCTGTTTTATCTTTTTCATTTTTCATTAATCTTACATAAATTTGTTAAATTAATTTTTCTTTTTATAGGTATAAATTCATCAAACAGCATCACGTGTTATCATAAAAGATTTCATATCCCAATGAAAAATGAATTCTGGAAAATAATTTGAATGTATTTATTTTCAATTACTTCAACATGAAGTATATTTCAAATCTTACACAATAAAGGTCACAAATATTAACATGATAATTGAACAATTTGAAATCTCCCTCAATATTAAAGAAAGGTCACCTGATTTCTGTTCACAGAAAGGTAATCAAACACATTTCCTTCTTTTTTTTTTTTTTTTTGATTCATACCAGAATAACTTATACAGTTGATAAGCTACAAGATTTATGTTCAACTACACTCAAAATGCAAATTTCTTGACACAAAAGAAATGAAATTACAACACAAGTTAAAGCTACATCTTTCAACAACTGTAAATTTACCAATCTAGACGGGAACGGCAGGCTTGAGGGCTACGAGTGCTTCTTTAATTCTTCCAGCCGCAGCCTGCAGAGTCGTCAGAGACTCTGCATAGGAGATGCGGATGCATGTATCGTCTCCAAAAGCATCCCCCGGAACTAGAGCAACCTAAAGAAGAGTGATGATCGGTGTCAAGAACAGGCCCGCAAGTTTTATCCGTTATGAACAAAGAAAAACGGACAATAAAAGGAATGGAATTATTACTTGGGCCTTGTCAAGCAAATATCGGCACAGGGAGTCTGAACCGTTGATCACACCGAATTCATCAGCTTTAGAGCCATAGTAATAACTGAAATCAAGGAACAGATAGAAAGCGCCCTGCAAGTGGATGCCAAAGAGTCGTGAGCTAAGTATTGGTCTAGCAAGACTTGCTGCTAAGGCGAAGATGTTACCTTCGGCTCCGAGATTTTAACGCCCTCTAACTGTCCAAAGCTCTTTACGAGAAAATCTCTTCTCTCGCGAAATGCTTTAACCATATGCGCGACTGCTTCCCCACCAGCATAACCCATTCCTAAAGCAGCAACAGCTGCTTTTTGAGATATGCTGCTGGCACCTGATGTGAACTGTGTAGCCAAAAACTCCGAAAAATTTAACATATGAAGAAATAATGCACAAAGATATGAACAATCCAAGAATGCCTTTTGCGAATGCATTACATTGGGGGAATCATACTAAGGGTTCGTTCATTTCAAATATCAACTTTGTTAAGTAAATATTTGGAGAATAATTGCAAGACAGCTACATATTTCAGAATGATGGAACTAGTGCATGTATAATTCAGTAAACTTACTATTTCCATCAAATAGGTCATATGTAATTTGCGTTTAGCAAGTCTCGACACAAGAGTTAAAGGTCACCTTTTTTATTTGAGAAATATTTGAAAAGAAAATACGAGATAGAATCAAATTCTTTAACTGTAATAGATATTATAATTCTTATAGTTGCGTAAAAAGAGAGGTCTTAAGATGAAAAACATATTAGTTCAGCCAAAAATTGAATACAAGGTGCACTCAATTGGTACTAGGAGTTGGGACCTTGTTCAATGAATCGGTATACACACCTGACTTTGGATCTTCCCACATGCAGAAACAAAGTGCTTTGGACCAGCAATATACCCTAGTCTCCAACCAGTCATGGCGAAGGCCTGAGCGATGACATCATAATCAAGTCAGAGCTGCATCTTTCATTAAGCAAGAAAGAGAAGGGCTATAAAACAAGAAATAAGAGAAAACCTAAGCATTATCGTGTATTAAATTTAAAGAAATTCAATGGAATTTACCTTTGAAAAGCCATTTACAGTCAAGGTTCTATCCCACATGCCTGGCAAAGATGCAAAGCTTACATGAGTAGCTGGGGCGTAAATGATATGTTCGTAAATTTCATCAGACAGCACCTGGGATTAGAAAGACTGAAATATCAAGAGCTAGAAAACAAGGCTAACTTATTCATCACAAATGCAGGTCGATTCCTGATGTATAGGCAGGAATTGGAAACTTACTAGAAGCCTGGGATGCCTTGCCACAATTTCGGCAATCTGTTGAAGCAATTCACGTGGATAAACTGATCCTGTTGGGTTGGAAGGAGAGCACAGAATCAACAGCCTTGATTTCTCACTCAGTTTGGACTCGAGAAGCTTCGGATCTAAAAGAAAATTTTCAGATATGTGTGTAGGAAGAATTACAGGAGTAGCATCTGCCAACCTTGCCATTTCTGGGTAGCTCACCCAAAATGGAGCTGGTATGATCACCTGCAGGGGATTAAATAGCAATAAGTAGATACTACAATATTCAATGTAAGCGTGTAACTTGTCCTAAAATTATAAAAGGAACCTTAAAACTTATCACAATATAGCAAAAATCTTCTAATTATATCACTCTTAAGAACATCTGTACACAACCCTCTGCATTTCCAGCTGGTTGTTTGATGGCACGATAGATGATTCAATAGAAAAACTCAATATCCAGATTAATATTCTTACATAACCAAAATGGAGCCAGTAACTCTCAATCTCAAGACAGCCAGTACAAAAAAATATAATTCCCACTTCCTTTGCCAAACACAATAACTTGTAGCAAGATAAAGCTATACCTCATCTCCAGGCGAACAAACTGCCATTAGTGCCTGAAGAATACTCTGTTTTGCCCCATTACTCACCAAAATCTGATCAGGTGTGTAGGATATCCCGTTCTCCTCTGTGTTAAAGAAATCATGATCGTGTGCTTACGATGCAAGAAGAACTCAAAAAAGTGTCAAAGAACTACCTTTTAGCTTGTGACATATGGCTTTACGAAGTTCCATGGTGCCTGCATTTGGCGTATACCGAGTGTATCCTTCACGAATTGCATTGATCCCAGCCTAATTTGTCAAAAGAGCCATGTACAGAAAAAATACACTCCATTCGTTAACATCCACAGACTCCCAGAAAATGAAAATACAAACCGAATTCTTGAGCATTTAAGTATCACCTCAGCAATTACTGCTGGAGTGTCGAAATCAGGTTCCCCGGCTGCTAGTCGAATAACAGGCACACCAGCTTGTGCAAGAGCAGTTGCCTGGTCGGTGATAGCCACCGTCTTTGAAGGCTTCACTGAATTCACTCTGGGGCTCAAAGAAATATCAACCTCCATTGCACCAGAATCGATCTCTGCTCTCGCCATTGCACTCACTCTCTCGAGATGTAGTTGTCTCGTTGTTGTACGCAGTGATCTATTCAAAAGTACAGTAGAACGAGGATTCAAAAGTACAGAGAGCAATAACAACTAGCTAAAAGAAATCAAGCTAATGAGATCAGATACATTTCTAGATTGTCTAAACCAGATTTCAGGTTCCAGAATCGAAACTCTAATGCATGACATACACGCAACTTTTAATTAATCCAAACATGAATCCAAAGGCTAAAAGCCCACCAAAACCCATGAATCAAACATGCCGAATCGACAAAAATTAGAGTCAATTGCAAGAAAATCAAGGCAGCAACAAAACAAACATACAAACAAGCAGGATGAAGAAAAAAAGAGCTTACTTGAGAGAGAGGGGCTGCAATTGAGAGGAGAAAGAGAGTGAGGAAGAACTCGATGAATCTGGTTGAGGTTTAAGCGGAAGTTGCGTGGAGGCAATGTTCGATTTAGCCTGAATAAAATATGAGGCAGCAGCTGCCATTTTTTTTGCCAAAAAATACAAGGAAAAAAAAAAGGGGGGTTCTTTAGAGAAGAGTTGAAACGAGGAAACAGTAAATATTGAATGGATTTGCAATGTATATAGAAGTGTGGCTTGGGTTGGTGGGAAGAAAAGGTTGGTACGGTTGAATTTGGTGGCTCTGCAATTCTTGGGGTGGGGGTGGGTAAGAGAATGGGAGTTGGTGGAAATTGGAAAGATAATAAATCTTTGAAAAAAATTCACCATAAGGACAAGAACATATGTTAATTCATTACTTTGAATTTCTTAAGATATACGATTTTGGAAGTTTATATTCTGAAAATCTTATATTTATTGTGAGATTTGTAGGATAATATTGTAGTTCAATTATACTCTTATCATATAAGAAAAAAGTTATAAGAACTTGATGGTTGATAATTAAATAATGAATTTTCTAAGTAAAGTCATAGGGGATAATTAAGCATATCTGAAACTTACAATCATACCTCCAAGATTTGATTTTTACAACGCAACATATACAACTTTGAACAAAATATTACAAGAAGCATATATATATATATATATATATATATATATATATATATCAAGATAGGATTTTGGTGCAGCAACTGAAAGTGTGTTTCTTCCACCCTTGATTTCGCATCCTCTCACGTTGTCTCAAATGAAGCAGCTCCAAATGCTTAGCCAGCCACAGTTCCCACTCCAAGTAACAGACAATAAAGCTATCACAATACTATCTTTACACCAAAAATATTAATCAATCACCAAATGAAGCACACTAATTTGCCTTCAACCGACTAACTAAAGTAAGTGTTTGCACAATGAATTCAAACTCACACATGTTACAGGATTCAGCGTCTCCTCTTCTGGAGAATGGTTTTAGTGTTTGTATGATTAATGGGATATATGATTTATTCAGGTATAGAATAAAAGCACGACGCAACAGAGATAGTGTGAACAAGCAGGATGTCATCCTTTTCATTTTGAACACAATGCTGAAATTATAGCTCAATCAGTATCAGATAAAAAGATAAACAAGGGTTCGTATCAGACACATTGCAACTCAAACTTATGGGCATATGAACTTGTCAAGCCATACGAATAGGAGTAACCAAGGAGACCACGAGAGTTTATATCCTTTATAAGGACCCTATGACGAGGTTAAAAACAAACAGAGCATCAGAGATCTAATGCAAAAGAAAAAGGAAAACAGAAGTCATCTTCAAGTAACAAGAGCCAAGAGGCAATCTTTATGCATATATGGCATGCATGCAGAAATAAACATTTTATAGGTCTTGGAGTAACAGGGAGATGTTGCCACAATTCGAACATTCAAAACACCATAGATGCATACAGTTCAAACCTCTTAACTAATAGCTGAAAAACCATAGGCATGAAAGATCAAAGCAGTACAAAACAATGTCTGTAACCATGTCAAATCTTATTAGCATTTGAAGACAACAAAAACTACATGACATGTCAAACTTCAGTGGATTTACCAGGTCATACGCAATCTCATTCTGATAAAGAAATTTCACAAATACAGTTTTCCCACCAAATCTTGAAGTCATCTTGCTATTAAAGTAGACTATAACAAGACAACAAAAAAATACAAAATCAGCTGAAGAAATAGTCATCATCATCATCATCTCATCAACAAGAACTCACAATTTGAGCAACAAGAATTCACATCTCACAACACAAAGAATAGCTGATCATATCAAATCCAGCGAGCCATTACATCGTAAAACTGATCGATTGTACCTCATATCCTGGTACACGAAGTATCAAAGTCATCTGGAGCCACTCTTGCAATCCAAGTGCTAAGAGTCTTCTTTATATCACCATGGTTCACATATGCCAACTCATACATACTGCATAGATTCACAACGAGCGTCTCGTTCAACGCCACCGTTGGAACCCTCTCCAATGCACTCTCCACCACTTTAATCGAATCCGATAAATCCCTCAAATACATCAAGCAAAGAGCTTTATTGTTAATGGCCACTGCATCGGATCCATCCCTCTCTATACACTCCTCATACTCCCTCACCGCCGATACATAATCCTTCCCCACCAAATACACCATTGCTTTATTCCTACTCACCAGATTCTTCAAGCTCACATCTCCACTCTCACTTCCCTCCACCAATTTCTCCACCAATTCAAAGCTCTGCTTCGCTCCATCAAGATCACCATATTGCATCTGCACGTATCCTAATTTCGATACCGTGAAAGGATCCTCATTTTTGCTTACCTCTTCCTTCAACAGATATAGGCACACCTTGAACTCTTTCTGGTTCAAATGATGGCTTATGATTGAATTGATCACAAATGTCTCACGCTTCTTCCAAAGGGTCAGTGAAACTTCACCGATTGAATCACGATCTGGGGACAGCTTTGAATCGCGGATGAAATGCAAAAGAGAGTAAAGGCGATCGAGGGATGATTGGCGGTCGCCTAGGGTAAAGGGCAAATGCGCGTGCAACCAACGTAGCGCAAAAGGGATCATGGATCCCGGCTTACGATTAGGGTAATGATCTGGATAGGATTCGAATAAGTATTGCTTGGAATCGAAGTCGTCCTCGTCTAGGGTTTGGAGCTCTTGCTGCGCGTCGGAGTAGCGGCGGAGCTTGACCAGGGCGAGGACGTTGAAAGTTAGGTAAATTAGGTGCTCGTGGGGCTTGGAAAGGAGGGAGAGTGAGCGCGAACGCGCCACCTTGTCAAGGATAGTTCGCCACGCGCCGCGGCAAGCGAGGTCCTGCAGGATAGAGAGTTCGTAGCAATGGGAGTTCAGAGACGCGTAGGGACTCGATAGTGGGTCGTCCGTCACATCGTCGGCGCCGCCGGTGGCGATCGGAGAAGAGTTTTCTGGTTGTGGTGGTAACTCAGGGACGTCCATGGCCGACGATATGCTATTGTACGCCGTTGGTGAAGGTACGACACTATATGGCGATCTCGTTCGGGGTTGATATTAAGGCCCAATATTATTGGGCCTATGAGCCCATTTTATTGTTTATTGGGCCTCTGAAAAGAAGTAATTCTTACGAGCCCATATTTCTGTTTATTGGTCCTAGGAAAAAAAGCAATTTTAGGAGGTTATAAACTTACACAACCCATCAAAAGAAAGAAGATTTGCAGTAAATAAATAAAGCTAAAATCAAAGAGACAATTTTGCAAAACAAAACGAACACAATAGTTTGAATAAATGTTTTTGTCAAAAATTTATCTCTGAACAACAAAAAAATGTAAACGAATACTTAAATTTGTAAAAATTTCGAAAAATCAAAAGGGAAAAATAAAATTAATATATATATATATATAAGAAAGACCGTCTATGACACATGTCAAGTTCATAAATTTCCTCGACATAATAATTTTTTAAAATAATATCTTTAGTAAATTTAATAATTTTTAATATGGATATTAATGACATTAACGTAATGTTTATAAGACACATTCATAAATAATATAAGAATTTTAGTTAGACTTATTAAATAACTTATTACACTTCAAATATAGATGTTGAAAATAATTTTACAAAAATATAAATATTAAAAATAAAAAATAAAACGAAGATGAGTTGATTAAAAAATTAATTCAAATTCAGTAATTAATGAATTGAATATTAATTTTTGCATATATATGTTTAAAAATAACTTATGACATTTATTCGGAATTAAATTTCAACTTTTACTTTTTACCATTAATTGAAAAGGAAATTCAAACTATTCTAAACTTTAACAATAAAAATTAAACTAGTAATTTGTGGAATAATATAATAAACTTAACAATATATATATATATATACACACAAAATAAATAGTTAAATATAAAGATAATATCTAAAATTTTCTAATTTAATTTAATTAATTAAATCTCATATATTACACGACTTTTATACTAGTATATATATCGTATAATTATGTGACCAAAAAACCGATGATTTAATTGATAAGTAATGGAATGTTATCTAGATGTCTGGTCAACGGATCGAGATTTATTTGTTTTTATCATAATTAATATGATTATAATCCGATGAGACTAAAATAGCAATTTTTCCAACAAAACAAACCTATCTATTTATCTGTAAGAATTAATTATAGATAGGTCTTACTCGCATTACAATACAATTCAACCATAGCTGTAATAATTTGTACATACCAACTGTCACACGTTTATTCATAACAACTTTCCATTGAAAGAGATATAGAATCAACGACTTGGATTTTGCTAAATCACATCCCTTAATTATTGTTCAAAGTCCTGTTTGACATGAAACTATATTTTTTTAATAAAACTTTGAATTTAAATCTCAGGAAATAATATTTTTACAATTTTTTCTTCTTGGTTAAAAAAATAATATCTCATGAGGATGTAAATGTTAATCTTCAATATATATATATATATATATATACCTATTTTGTCGAGATTTAAATGTTAAAATATAGTAATAATAGTAGTCCTTATGTAATAACCTTATCTTTGCCAAACATGACCTAGGTATTTGGGAATTATTACTATGCTTGTGCTTACAATTGGCAATTAAAGTAAGTATTTGAAATTTATGATTATTACAATATAGAATCTCCATTAAATCACCAATTTAATACACACAAGGAATTTTTTAAATTTTGGTGACTTTTCAAGATTATAAATAGGCCTATAGTCCTTCCTTGCAGGTTATATACATTCACCATTTCCAAAATTCTAGATCTGCAACATATATGGGTCGGAAAATAGAGATGAAAAAGATAGAGGATGTGACAAAAAGTCAAGTGACATTTTCAAAACGACGTAGTAGCATAATGAAGAAGGCTAATGAAATGGCTGTCTCTTGTGACGTGGATGTTGCTTTCATTGCATTCTCTTCCTCTGGTCGCCTTACCAAGTTCTGCAACCACAAAAGGTCACCCAGCTTTTTTATTTTAATGAATTGGGGATTTATTTATTTTTAATATCAATATATATATATATATATATATTTTTGGATGAAAATTATAAAATGGTTGAAATATTAGGGTTTTTATCCTTTTTTTTTTTGCAGGATCGAAGAGGTTCTTCATCGTTATGTTAATCAACCAGCAGGAAGTAGATTGAAGTAATTAAAATTGTCCCTTTTCCCCTTAAAACTTGTTGATTTTTATGATTAAAATATATACTTGTGTAACTAATTGTTTGTTTGTTTTGTTTATGCCTTTTTGGATATTGCAGTCACATAAATGGAATAGAGGTATATGTTAATTTTATTTCTTATTTCTGGTATAGCATATGTTAGATACATACAAATTTCTTTATTTTATTTTATTTATGTATATGGAAATATAATTTTCTAATTATATGAAGATTAAATTGGAGAAGCTACGACGTCTGGATCATATTAGGACTGACACCAAGAAGTTACTATATTTGGACAGACAGTATATATATCTCTCTCTTCTCTTTCTCTCTCTAAATATTGTCATGGTTATTTGATTTTAAGCTGACAATAATTTTCTTCTTCTTCTTCTATGAATTTAAAATCTTATTCAAGAATTGAGGTATGTCCACCTAATTATGGTTGCATGTCGATTTATACATTTTACTCAAATTCTTAGATTTAATTAATTTTGTGTGACTTTTTATCAGAATCTTGAACTACAAATTAAAAGGAGTGAATTGAAGCTTCAAATTTTAGATGCAGATCTCAGGTAAAATATATTTTCGTATTAAAAAAAGAAAATAAATTTTCAGTCTTCATAAAATTAACATTTGAGTCTAGTAAAATCGTTATGTATATATATTAATTTATTTGTGTTGAAATTGTAGGGACTTTGAAGTGGATCCAGAACATGAATCTTCTTTGCATCAGTTATCTTGGTGTGAGAGGAACATAATGCGTTCTCTACACAAAGTTACAACTAAAAAAGTTAGTCCCAATTTTTGTTTACATATATATTATGATTATATTTATAATTGTCTTCTAACGAACTTGTGTACGTATTATCTTCGATCCATCAAATGATTCTACTATTATAGATGCATTATATATGTGTGTTACCTAATTTCCATATATATATATATATATATATATATAGATAAAGATACTGATCGTAACGCTCTTGTTATTGTTCAGAATGCATTATCTGCATGTGAGTCGCGGTTGGTGCCAAATTTTCAAGTAAGGACATAATTTTTGTTAATATACAATTGTATGTACAACAATTAATCTCAAAAATACTTAAAAATGTTTTGTTGCAGATCAACCAAGAAGATCAGGAGATTCAATTTGGGTATGATCAAAATGAAGAAGTTGTAAATTTAGCTGCACAAAACTCTGGCACTGGACCAATTCTAATGAAACTTGATCCTTGGATGAGTCCCTACAGGTATGTATGTATATATATATATATATATAATGCAAAAGTGAAAAATATCGTTTTTATATGTTAATTTTACATATAGTTCCTCATTTTCGAACGAGATAATATATTAAATGATGAATTAAATTGATGATCATATTATTTCTGATGGTTGAATATTCATTAATTCTCTATGTATATATATATAGTGCAAAGATTCGTAACTTGATCGATGAGACAAATACGAATCCGGGCTCGTCGAGCATATCCAATCTTCCTATTGGATCAAATGCATGCAACTTCTCTTATTCTCCAATCATTTTTGAATCTGGACCTCATCAGATTTCCTCATTGCAAATTCCTCAACAGGTACTAATTAATATTTGCATGGTTTTAATTAATTATATTCAAAGTTGCAAGAATTTATTTGCGTTTACATTACATATATATTAGAAGTTATATATTAAATTTTTCTTCAATATGTGTATATAATTAAATTAATTATTCATCTTACTTTTGTCTTAAAAATATTTTTAGGCACCCTTTTCAAGTGCAACTCTTAGCACCCTCCAACCTACAAGGTAAATTCACATGATAATCATATCTAAATTTTTTGCAAGAATTAATGTATTCTTCCCTCAATTGATCGATTCAAATCTTCACAAACAGCTCGCGGAACGCAACATTGAATTATCATCAGATCAGCAACATGGATGAGGGAGGAGGAATGGAGCATGATCATAACATGCTGTATTATGGTAATAATTCAAGCAACATTGATATTAATGTGAATGAAGAAGAAGATGATGATTTACGTAGAATTGGACGTAATAAGATGCCGCGTATAACTCATCAATCAATGGATCCTTCATATAGACTCGGATTCGATCCACACAAGAAAGAACACACCACTGAATGATCCGCAACAAGATCAGGTATGAAGATTTTATTAGCCAACATTTTTACCTATATATATTTATTCTTTAATTTTGTAAAACTGTGTCATTTTAATTGATTTATATACTCATATTTCTAAATTGCAATTTTGTTTGTATTTGTTATATATTTAGGGTTTTGTTGACAACAGAGTGTGGAATCCGAAGGCCCAGAGGAACAGTTTGTGGTGGGAGGACTTTCTTGTTGAAGATAATTTTAATGAACCATGAAATTTAGGAGATTTCTATTTACATATTTCAGAATTAATATTAGTACTAATATTCTTCGTACTATATACTGCTGATGAATTTTAATTGTTTTGATTTTCATTATTAATTGCTTTCTTTCTTTAATCTATTATCATGTGTTGGTTTCTTAGTAATTCTTGTATTATTCCAGTATTAACATGTTTAAGATATATAAAGCAATTATATATGCATGTTTGTATGAAGCAATTTGTACTAGAATTTCTCAAATTTGCTTAATTATAACCTAGTAATTAGGCCTAGTCTAGTTATAAAATAACCACACACAATATTTTTAATATAAATATGTGCATGTAGGTATATACATATTCAATCTAGAGAGACCAAGTTTTTAATTAGTTTCAAATTCTTTGGAAGTAATTTTCGAATCGGGTTATAAATTACAAAATGAAAAGTTTAATTAATTAGTACTCAATATATATCTCAATCCCAACAAAAAAAAATAGCAGTTTCAATTAACAAAGTTTTTCTTTATTTAAGATCATGTCATGTAGTTTTGACGCAGTAGTACACAACAGAATATAAATTTTGATAAGTACTAAAGAAATCTTGAAAGGCAAAAAATCAAAAGCACAGATGCTCTAATTACTATACCATATAATTTACACAATCATTAGTTCTCAATTAAATACTTTGTATTTAATCCCTAAAATGAAATACAATGTAATTTTCATTCCACTGCATTTGCTAAATCTATTGCACTAATAAAACATGAAAAAGGAATATTAAACCAAAGAGCTACACTTGTCAACCAAAGTGGAGACAGTATTTTCTGCATACAATAATATATTTTCTAATCAAATCCAAAATATATGTATAGTATATTATGATCATGCTCTCAACCTTTGTTATTGATCATAGTAAAAAAAAAAAGGGGGCTTATAGATGAAGTTCACTTGATGGCAATTGGTGGCTCTGTGATGGTAAGAACATGGTTTGTTGGTCTGATGCACCAAGGGTCCCAGTTGAACCCTCCATCAAATCCTGCATGCACCCATGCAACCTCATCATTAATTAATTAAACATATAAAGATATATATTTAGATGGGGTTTAAATGATTTTTCGTCCCTTAATCATGGTGTATTTCGACTTTGGTCTCATAAGTATTAAGATTACTAATTTAATCCCACAGGTTAAGGATTCCAACCCAATTTTACCCGGTAAATTCGAATTTCACCGGAAAATGTTTCTAGGGACCTAGAGGTGACGCGACACAATCAATCAATATGAATTTGACGCGTGTCGTCGCGTCAGTTCTAGGTCATTGGAAAGCCCTAACTTAGCGAAGCTGGATAGATTCTTAAAGTATATATGGATTGAAAATTGCGATTATTATGAGACCAAAATCGAAAGACCTCATAATTATGGGATGGAAAATAATTTTCACCTTATATAGATGCAAGAAAATAAAGAGAGAACCTTGAGAAAAGAGGTAGAGGTTTGTGGTGGTAGCAAAGAAGTATAAAGATCTTTAGAGGAATTCATGAACTGTTGAAAAGCATCATTTTGATCAATTGGATGGCTGTTTTGGCATCCTTCCACAGTTTGAGCATTCTCATTTCCACTTGTTTGTGAAACTGAATCATACATTGTTGGTGATGATTGCTTCCTATATATAATTCACAACCAAACATATATTACTATTAGATGATTGAAAAACATAAAATTCAAGAAAATGCAAAACTAGTCCAATTAGCTATTGAGGTGTAGTAAAATTGATCATGTTTCTTATAAAATATATACACATATATGAAAAACTTAAAGCTAATCGTGTTGCTTTTAGAAAATGCAAACTAGTTCAGTTTGTTTTAAGTCGTCGCACTTTTGGTCTCAAAATCCCTAATTTACCCTTCCCACCATTTCAGATGATGTGAACTTGACATGGCATTTTATGAGGCCGGTCAGAGTATGCAAACTCCCATTTAAATTAGGGATTTCAAGACCAAAAGTGCGACAACTTGAAACAAAACTTTTAAAAGGAATAAAAAAGTTGATATTACACCCCGGTAGTTATCGAACCAATTATGTAAGGAAGTAAGATGTTCCTAACCTTAGAGTAGCAGAACAAGCATCAGATCCAAAGTTGATATGATCAACATTGCTCAATTGATCAATTCCATGAACATCATCATTATCCAGCAAGGGTTCTGCTCCATGTGCTTGAGCTTCAGCTATGTACTGAACCACTGTATTTATTTGCTTTTAATTGCAAACAAATTAATACAAATATCACATTAAGTTCCAACTTTTTTATCTAATAAATAAAACAATAAAAGCCCATTATAAACCATCAATATCTCTTATTAAATAAAAATTCATGCAATTGTTACCTGTATAGTGTCTTGGTAACTTGATTGCTGTCCCACTTTGCTTAGGAGGATTCTCTGTAATAACATTAATTAGAGATATATGTATAATCAAGATAGTATCTAAATACTTATTTTTTAAAAATAATTTGGTCGCAAACTTATATCTAATTAATTTGGGAATAACAACTCGATTTTTAGTGTTACGTACTTTCCTTTGCGTAACACGTCTCAATGCTTCGACAAGTCGCACTTCACACGACTGAAATTCTCCAAGAGATGTAAACTTGTCTGAATCTGGTTCAAACACTCTGTCAATTAACAAACAAAATAATTGTTGTTACTAATTATATATTGATTAGATTATTTACTCAATATATATCTATTACCTATATAAAAGTATGGATATTTCTTACAAAATATAGATTTCCTAATATATTCTTATAAAAGATTTTATTTAAGGTTATAATAGTAATTTGTGATTTTTATATTTAAATAATTTACATTAGAATTTTAAAACAAAATCATATAAAATTCTATTACAAGTAGGACTCTATTATATAAGGACTTTAATTTATTAGATTTTTTTTAATTTAATATAGATTGTATATCCTTATAAAAAATTATTATTTAAGTCAATTAATAGTAATATGATATTTTTAATTTAAAAAATTCATCATCCGCATGCAACGCATGTGCTGATACTCGTACATATATATATATATATATATTTTTAAAACTCATAGTCTTGTTTATATTTGTTTTCTATGTACCTAAGTTGTTCTTCAGCCTTCTCAAGTTTATGTTGCAACTCAAGAATGTCTTTTTGTATTTCCTGAAAAAAGGCAAAAAAAAAAAAAAACTGTAGTGATTAATAATACTGTTGATAAAATATACTTACTTGCTAAATAAAATTGGCCATTTTTGAGGCTCAAATAATAATCTTTTCTCACCTCAGTATCAGAGCCTGGAGTTGCAGCACTGGTCCAAATGATGAATATTTTAATTAATACTATCCAAATAAATAAGAACATTAAAAAAAAAGGGGGAAATTAACAAGAAATTAATAAGAAAATTCAGGACAGACCTTTGCATAGCAAGCTCCTTTTCTGTTTTTATTTTTGTTAGTGTGTTCACTATTTGCTGCATCAATGTGGAATAGTACCATATTATTATATTTAATTCAAGTATTAAAGAGCAATGCATCATTTGATTTATTTCTTGTATCAAATTTACCTCTCTATTTGCAATAATCCTGTCAAAAAAAATATATTCTCAAATCATTTCGATGAAAAAAAATTCGAGATTAAGATGAAAGTAAAACGGAGTAGAAAATATTACCCTCCTCTGTCGCGGTCAGATAGGTTAATATAACGGTATATCACATCTTCCACTCTATTAACATCAATTGAAGCATGTATGGGATCAGTCCAAATCAAGCATTAATAATAAAATTACGATGATAAATTATAATTTTCTAGGGAAAAAATCATTACCTTTTCCTACCAGAGAAATGGCTGAGACGACCGGAAGGAGATAGCATGATCAAAGTAAGATCAATGTCGCATAAAACTGCAATTTCATAGGCCTTTTTAATGAGACCATATCGACGCTTAGAGAATGTGACTTGAAGATTCGTAGTGTTCTCTATTTTCTTGATGGGAAGTTTGCTTCGACCCATTTTTGGACCCGATCGATGGGTATTAATTTAACAAGAGATCAAAAAAGTGTGGTTTTTGGGGTGGAATGAAGTTGGCAAAGGGGACAATAAGATGTGAAAATGGTGAATTAATGAAAGGTTGGTAGGAAGAAGGGGTGATTGTTGGACAAGTTTTTTTTACCATAGCATGAAGAGTGGAGAAGTTGGTGTAAAAATGGTTCGATTGTACGAGATTTACTCTTTAATTACCATCTCATTTGACCATAATGCATGTTGTAATATTAATTCATTGGGGTAATTAATTGCCTTTTCAAACCAATGGAGGTCAGTTAATTCGATATCCTCCTACTACGTGTCATGAATTAAAAGTACTGGAATATGGGTTTCGAGTCTTTCGACTGATTTGTCATGTAATCTCCGCGTCGATTACGACAAGTTGAATATTAGGTAAATCTATGCAAGAATGCTCATGAATTAGGATGAAAATTATTACATTGAAAAAATATATATTCTCACAGATTGTTCTTTGCTTCTTTTTACATCTTACTTTCTTTTGCAAATATTCTTCCAACATTGAAAAGGGAATTGCTTTATTTGCATTTGCTTTGTTTTTTGCAATGCCTTTTTGGAGCCTTAAGAATTCAACTACAACGTTGTTTGTCTTTTTACAATTAACATTTTCAAATGTAAGATCAAGTTTTGCAATCCTATGAAAATGTTCACTTTTTTTCATGAGAATTTAAATTGTCGGTGATCCAAATGATTTTTTCCTAAAAAGTTGCTCGATAAAATGTGTGAAGATTCTCCACTTTTTTCTTGATATATATAGTAATCTCTCAAAGCCAAATCAATTAAAATTTCAAGAAACATATAATGTTGATCTATATGTTTTGTCCATATATATGAGCTTAATTATAGTGATTATGATTGCGAATTCAACAAACAATCTATAAATCGCCTTTACTTGCAAACATATATAATTCTTGATGAAATCCACATTATTGGTCACAAACATTAGAATCATGAATAGCTCATACCAAATATTAATCCACCTGTTTTCGGGCCCTTATTATTTTAACCAAATATACATTAGGAGAAAAGAACACAAAAACTCATGTGAGACAGTCTCACGGATAGTTTCCGTGAGACGGATCCTTATTACTCATGTGTTGAATCCATTTTCACAAATTTCAATATGAATTGTTAAGGCTGAGTTATGGGTTGACCCGTCTCACACAAGAAGATCCGTGAGACGGTCTCACATAAGACTTACTCAGAAAAGAATTATTAGGTCTTTTTTATATTGCCAATCACACCTAATTAATTGATTTAATTTTATACTTCATAAACATGAAGTTTAGAAGACAACACATTTAAAAAAAAAATAGATTAATTGGTTGGATTAATAGTACTAGCTAATTGGCAAAAGCAATTAATAATTACAACCAAAAACCAAGTAGATTAGATATATATCAAAACCAGAATACATCAAAATATTGAGTAGTGCTAATAAAAAGGATGGAATTGTAGTAGTGATTATTACATAATAGAGCATGCATTTGGATTGTCATCACTGAACATAGCCATGTAAGGGTCCTCAAGCTTCGCCACGCTGGCATTTGTTGGTGGATAATCTACCTTTCTTACGAAGCCAGGTGGCGCCTTCTTGTCGTAGGCCATCGGAGCGTAGGGCTGAGCCACCAGGTTGTAGGGCACATATGGCCATATCTCCGCCTTCTTTCCGGTGGACTTGGCCTTCTTCAACACCTTGCTTGCCTCCACATATCCTGTCACTGTCACCTTCTGCTGCTTCCTGTTTATCTCCACAGATTTCACTCCTGCATGCTTAATTACATGAGAGAGAGAGAGAGAGAGGGAGAGGGGGAGAGAGAGAGAGAGAGAGAGATTACCAGTTAAACAAGACAAGGCATTCTTGACTTTAAGCTCACAGCCATCACAGTCCATTCTGACCTTGAGATGAACAGATTGGAACTGTTTCTTCTTCTTCTTGTGTTTATGACCACTGTTCATCAGCTCTGAAATGTACTCTAAAGTTCCTGATACACCCATTTTCAAGACCTATGATCTTCACAATTTTGACCCTTTATCAGAAATCAAGAATATATACATAAGCTTATATATATGATCAATGATCACACCAAAATCACTGAAAAAAATAAGCCCTTTTTTCAGGAACAAAAGCTGGAAATGAGAAGAATTTAGAATTTGCAAGAAAATGGATTCCCTTCAAATAAGAAAAGGGTTTTGAGAGAAAAGCTGCTACTTTGCTTTCTACCCAGTTTTGAATAATCTCTCAACACTACCTGACTTCTTTATATAGACGACACTTCTGCTATGATTCTTTCTTAACATGGGATTTTATTCATTTAGTATAATTTCTCACATTTATTTGCTTTTTTATACAAATTAATAGATTCTTTACTAGATACAGGAGAAAATGACAGAAAGTGAAAGAAAAGAAAGTATGCAAAGCTGTTAAAAGTGTCCAAATTACAGTTAAAATTATTGGACTAAATTACTCCATGCATATTATTCACCAATTTACGAAATATATAGCTCTTAATAATTAATTATCCTCATAAAACAAATGTGGTTTCAATGTGAAAAATATTATTTTGTAAGTTTAAATGTTCACAACATAAAGTATGACATGTAAACATTATATTAATCTAATGAATTTTAGAATTATTATTAATACATAAAAGATAAATAGTGGTTCATGATTAATTAATGCATAAACATATAAGTAATATAAGCACCAATAATAGAGGGAGTAGCAGCCACGTCCCTGAACACGTGTCAGGATCGTAAACGCCAGAGTTCAATCCAATGGATATAAGACGGTGGTAGATTCTAAGCGTGTTTGGTTACATGAGTTGTTTTCTCTCATCATTGCTTTTCTTTTAAAGTCGTGTTCCAATTAAGCAAGACGCTATTATATTCATTAATATTGGTATTTTAACATATTAGTTAAAATATACATTGAAATAGAGAATCTTTGTTTGAATTTCTTGTATGTGAATATTATTTCAGTGAGCCTTGAATTTCATTTATGTTACCCCTGAGTCCTTAAAAGGTTCAACGAGTTTATGATTCTATATTTTTAGAGCCGAACATGATAGTTGGTAGTATAATCCTCTAAAATACCACAATTCATATAACAGATTATTTCCTACAATGAATGATAGTTTAATTTTTCTACCACAATTCAAAAAAATTAACAAATTTACCCTTTTCATAAAAGTAAGAAAAGGTCTTATTTTTGTTTCCGAGGTTACATGATATGTATTTTCATGGGATTCATGATATGAACATGAAAATATTGTATTCTTTCATAGGGTAATGTTACACTATATGATCATATCACTAAAATGCTAAGTTTTCAGAGCTACTGATATAATCATAGTGTAACTCCAAGAAAAAATCATCTTTACACAATATGGTCATATCGTTTAACCTCAGTGTTTTTTATAGGCTGCACAATATGATTATATCATGTAATGCTATGAAGAAATCCGACATAATACCAAGTTCTTTTTACTTTTATTAAAAGTTAATTATTCCTAAATTCCGGTAGAAAAAATACCAAAATTAGGCAGTTTACATTATCGATTATGGAGCTATTGAAGATTTAATAAATCAAAAGGGGTGCCATACGATGATGAAAAACACAAAAGGTTGGTAACCAAACATTTCAGGTCAATACAACATTAGCAACGATGATGAATTTATATATGTAATTTTTGTTATCCATCTTTCATTTTAAACATATACTTCTTGCAAGGATGTAATTTCTCTTTGCTTTTTTTTTTTTTTTTTCTAAAAGATCTTTTGATTGATTATTTCACCTTTTGTTTTAGAATAGGTCAACTTTAAAATGTACTAATAAATATTGTGTCTGTAATTTTGCTAAATGCAAACATGCATATGGATATAGGTATTGGGTCCATAATCTTAGGTAGTCACATCATTATTTTCATATTGACTAAATATATATATATATATATATATATTATATAATATTGGGCCTTCACCTAATTGAATGTTTATATAATCAATATGAGAATACAATATGAAAAACCATCGTATTTCCCTGTCCTATATGTACTATTGACTTAGAACAACTTCAGTCTTCAATCATTCAAGATTGCAATATTATAACTTATAATAATAAATTGAGATTGATCTATCAGATATTTAATTATTTAATATACCTATTTCTCTAAGGGTTATGGACATGACTCCTTACTTTAGTTTTCATTTGTTGGCCATATACCCCCACCACCACCTGGTTGATAATAATTTAATATATTCATATTTTATGACCATACATGATATATTTTAAGATTATGGACAATTCTAAGAAAAAAAAAACCATTTAACACAATTTAACTGATGTTTTAAAGAACTAAAAACTTAAAAGTGGAGAATGGATGAGTTTCCCTATTAGTAATGTTATCATACCGATCATGGGCATATTAATATGCATTCACTGTTGACATGTCAAATATTTATTTTCCATAAAATCAGGAACGTCACCTATAAATATATTAGGAGTTGATTGTCGTTGGCATTTTAACATTTTCCATTTCTAGATAAGTAAAATGACAACACTTAAAAGCCACTCATGCATTTTTTTAACACTACTTTTTAATCCTAATTGGCTTTTCATTTGTTAGCACACTGCAAACATAGGCCAAAATCCTCCAACTTCCCCACTTCCCAACTTTCTAGTTTTTTGGCACTTTGCCCACCATAAGAATTATGAGTTCTTTAAATCCATGTGTGTTGCCAAAAATCAACCTACCTTCCAAAGAGTAATATTTCAGTGTATGAGATAAATTCATTGAGTGTAGATGTACAAGATAACACAGATAGATGGAATTCGAGTTAATATATTGTAAGAATAATTAGTAGCCCACTATAAGTTATTTTTAACATCATGAAAGCATAGATTCCATCAATTCAACAATTATCAGTATTTACATTCATGAAACATTTGCAGATGAAAAGGTTAAAGAAAGGGGAAACCAGTTTCTGCAAGGAGAAAAGATGGAAATTTTTTTGAAGATTAAGTGCTCCAAAAATATGAAGTTTGGGTGGCATAGATTTATTTTTCTTTTGGAGGGTCATGTGCCAAAAGGTGCAAATTTGGGGTATGATGTGTCATTTACCCAATTTACATTGGACAGCAAAGTTTCCAGAAGCCAAACCTGAAAATTGGCTTTTCTAATTAATAGCTTATTTTACATTCACGAGAACTTATATGAAACTGTTTCACCGATATAATTTTATCATAAGGAGATCTACAATTCAAATCTATGTTTAGAAATCAAACTTTGTTTTGTGGGTTGTGTAGTGAATTGACCTGTCTCACGAAATTGTGATATGGCCACACAAGAGTCATAGTCTGTTGCACAAAAGTATTATTGTTGGGTGGTCTATTTAATTATTGATAGATTGTTCAAGCTGTCATTTTCAACGTTCTAGCAACTTGATCATTCAACAAAAAAAATATTAGTAATAATGATCAGGGCAACCTTAACTAAATAGAAATATCAGGAATTATATATAGGGAAGTGTTCAATATCACAAGACACAATGAAAACACAGGCTGTCACTTTGGACTAATGTGTTCTAACATATATATACACAACAACAATATTAATATAATAAAGCTCATGACACAAATAAAACAGAACAAAAAAGTTTCCTTAGATTGAGAACATACCTCCATCAAGACAAAGCTTGTTAGGTGAACAAGAATCTTTCCTTAATTTTCTGCTCAAATGAAAAATATCTGCAATATAAATAATTCTTCAGTGCTTTGACAAACAGATAAGGTTCTCTGGCTTCCAGCTATGTTCAATCAATATGATTTAAGAGAAATGAGAAATCCTACCTCAATAGCTGCCTATTGAAGACTGGAGCTCCTTGTGTTCCTAAAAGACCCGCTTGATGCTAGGCCCAGTTTATGGCCCCAGGGCTTTAACAAATCCAGGCTCCATCTAAGCCTGTCTATATGCGAGGCTTAATCTGCCGTCCCTGCGTCTGCTAGGCCCAATCTTCAGCCCCATATTTGTACCATACTACCATTGGCCCATAATATGAATGTTCACAACATTATTATAAGTCTTCCAAAACAATGTTAATTCTATTCTACTCATTGGGGTATTACCTTCATTCTCAGGATGTGATATATGATACATCTTAATAAAGTTATAAAAAATTGACCATTGATCTTTTTAAGATGTACCACATGTCACATGTCCTGTAAGTGAGGGTATTGTCCAAGTGAGTGGGATAGAATTTCCCCAAAAAAAATGTACAAGGAAAATGCCAGATCTTGCTGTTCAGGTAGTAGATGCACAACAATAGAGCTTACAGACATTAAAACTGGTCATCATAGAAAAAATATTGAATATGACAAGGCCACAAGCCATATTTTAATTTGCAGATAGGTAATGAAGAGAGAATTGGACATCAAGATAACTGTCAACATGGTTTCAATAATAAACAACCAAAATTGGGGAATTACATATATTTCTATGACATGAGATTTTATGATTACATACAATAGACATGGTAAAGGATAAATCAAAGAAGAGAAGGGCTAGATAGTAATCTATGCATCACCACCCTAATTCAAAGACTAAAAAAAGAATGCAGGATGGTGGCCGGTGGGTAGTAACGATGGAAGGGGAATAAAGAATGGCCAGGACTAATAGACTACGGAACTAGGAATCGAATTTACATTAAACTACAAAGAGATTTTTATTCATTAATTTAGGATATATGGGTCATGAGCAGCAATAAGAGGAACTTCACCAAACATGAGAGGCATGTGGCCGAGGATTTGGAAGGTGTCCTTCCAGCAACTGCAGGAGCAACTGCATGACCGTTAGGTGCACTCTGCTGCTGCGTTGTCGGCAGTGAATTAGGAGGGTTGCTAGTACCTGATGGATTTAGAGGCGCTCTATCTCCGTTGTTGAGATCCTTACCTAAAACAATTCACTCTTTACCATATGCACTACAGAGAGAAATGATTTTGCATGGATATGTATGAACAATGTAGATAGATGTAAGTGCTGAGGAGAGAAATGACATTTTGGGTGGAGAGATTTAGAATGTAGGCAGATAGTAGTGTACATGCATAAGATGGTTCTGTAAATTAGAGAAGAATAAATTTATGTGTAAGAAAATTAATAAATAGTGGAACAAAGAGAGGAATACAGAATAATGATCAACACAACTCAAATGTTTCGAAAAATATTTAAATTAGGCAGGAATCAGGTGCTTCATCTACTCTAACACTAATTAGGCCTCTACATAGAGTAGGGTTCTGTTGTGTCTTTGTGGTGTCATTTTCCCTTTTTCCCTCTTTCTAAGTTATCTTGAATTCTTATTTAACACTTATAAGAGAAGGATATAGGCGAGCATCACATACTTTATTGGAAGTGCAAAGCCATAAAATGACAATGGGAAACCCTATTAATTTAGGGAGATTCAAGTTATTTAGCTCACTAACATATTTCCTCCTTTTCTCCATTAAATTTCTCAGGCAGAGCCCTAAACCATTACAAATATACAGATTGGAAGAGACTGAAGAGTTTATTCAGCTATGTATGAGATAGTTGTCATCATGGAATTTTGTGAGATGCACAGGAACAGTAATGTAAATTAACCAGTATGATGTCATATGCTTAAAATGGATAAATCTCAAAGCTAATATGCCAAGGTCCAGATACTCACAATTTGAACGCGACCACCCCAGCTTGAAATTTTCCCTATCAAATACGATCTGGTATCCAGTCATGAAGTTCTCTGCAAGGGATAATCATTTTCATGAAGATAGTAAAAACAATTAAACATTCTTATGATGCCTGCCACATGGAAAAGTGTAATTAATTTTCTATTTAATGGGTTAAAGATGTAAACTCATGGCTGCTCGTTATAAGTTGAAAGCTTAAGCAATAGCTAATAAGGTCTTACGTCCAATTGTCCCAATATCTCCATCTGTGGGCTGTACTGCTAAACAAAATCCAACAGCACCCTGAACCACAAAGAAACCATCCATAGGTTATGCATTTTTTGCATCCTAAATATCATCATTCACACAGTCACAGACATGCAAAACCATCCATAACTGAGGCAAAAGATTGCCTGCTAGAAAAATGCTTTTAACTAAATAAACTCAGATGTCTATTTAATATATGATCAGGTATCATCAAAATCTAACCAAGAATAGGTGTTGATCATAATAAATTGTCCCAAGAAAACAAGGTTCCTTTTATGTTACATTTATTCTCAACATCATGAGCATTGATTCGTTGCCATAAATTAATGTCAACCTAGCAATCTGTTGTGCAGATAATTCAGTTCTTATATGTAATTCAAACACTTCTGAGATCTCACATTTATGAGATTCAAACATGAAAGAGTGCGAATTTCTAATGTGGTACAGATATTACAGACTACATCTATGACTTTCTGAACCATTGAACCCAAGCAAGTTTAATTATTGAGGCATCAACTTGAATGGCCTGATTTGGTAAATTATCTCTTTAAACAGAAAATTTGATTATATTCCAACGTGTTATTTGGTAACATGCCTTTTGGAAATTGATAAAAGGAAACAAGCCTCTCAAGAATTTGATCTTTTTTATCTTCCTAATCTATGATAAATTAAAAGGTCAGGCTTGAAATACCCGGCTAAGTGATCTAGACTTCAGACCAAAGAAGCGTCACATTTAGCACATTATTCAAATCATCAACAGAATCATGACCGATTAACTATTCAGGATTAAAAAGGCCCTAAGAGCATTAAAATGAACCACAGGCAAACACGATGTAACAAATAGTGCTGCTAAGCAACACAAAGACTGCAGTAAAAGACCTGAGTCCCATAGATCACAAAAACAGGATCGCTGACCACAAAACTGTTGGATGTTGCAAACTTCAGAGTGAAAGAAGGAATCTTAGGCCCACGAGAACTGTGGAAACATAAAATAAACAACTAAAGAAGATTAATAAATGAAATGAACAAGTGGTATTTATATACTGCTAACACTTAACACAAGCACATACCTAGATTTATAGCAGTATTGCCATGGATATCCTTCAAAGCTAGATTTTGAAGCATTCACTTGCAGGTCAAACTATACCATAACAGTAATTCAAGATGCACTCGCTCACTTTTATGGCCGAAAAGAGTGAAATGAAAAGGCAGACTATGAAAGAATTACCTCATCAACCACTTTCTCATAGATTTGAACTGGAAGAAATGTGAATGATGACCCACTATCAACTAGCATGTGGCCCTTCGTATTATCAAGACAGGAGCTCCCAATGCAGAACGCATCAACTCCAATAATATAAGTCAAACTGTGCCGTGAATTGAGCAAATGTATCTTCATCCAGTTCATGGCACAGACAAAACATAAGACATTAAGCAGTTAAAACTTACTTTTTCCCATCCAAAGGCAAAAATGGAGTAGTTTGTTGGCTAGCTATCCCCTGGTCCCCAAAAAGTAGCCTCCCAGAATCATCTTCATTGAAACATAGAGAAAAGGAGTTCCTAATATATCCAGCTTTTGCAAGAAAACTTGGGACAGAAATTTCTCCAAGTCCCAGACCCAAGATACCATCAGGAGCAACCCCATTGAGGTAACCACCAGTTTGTTTACTACCACATCTAAAATAAAAGAACATATAGGCATCAAGACACGAAGTGGAGAAGATTTATTTAGGGTTCTCAGGCATACCGAAGTATGAGTAAAATAAAACGTACCCAATAATAACTGGAGCCCTCACTGATTTGTTAGATACATCAGAAGGACCTGGTATGAGATGAAGATCATCTTCAACCAGAAATCCAGAAGTTGAAGTATCATCTGAATAGTAGTTGACAGTATATGGACATTGCTGCTTTGGATTCTGACAATTTGGGCCAAGTTCACATAACTGATGACTACAAGAGAGGGTCTTGCTAGTGCTAGAGCCAGAAGGGTTGTACTCATTAAGATCTCTATCCTGCATAATAGATGTCCCAAAAACATGGGGGCATTTGCTAATCAATCATTTTGAACAAGTGCTAAACAATTTGCAAACTAACTATTTGGAAGTGCTTCAGCTTATTTTACCAAGACCAGAGAGCTAAACAAATTCAATATATGAATTTCTCACTTAATTCACCATGCAAAAAAATTCCTGAAAATAATTAGCATATAGAACTCATATGGAAAGTTAAGTAATTTCAAACATCCAGGATTTAAAAATAATTTAAAAAATCCATGTAATAAAATGAAATCTTTCTACAAATGATCCAATACAAACTTATTTTTGATCAGAAGAATAGAATTCAGCAGCTACAGAAAGCATATTTGATAAAGGTAACAAGCTCCCTGTTAGCAACATCTTGAATTAGGATTTCAAATGTAGAGGCAAAAAGATAAGTAGGGTTATTCCTTCTTATGGCTATTTGCATAAAATAAAATTTTAAAGAAACAGATAGGCGAATTCTAAACTAACCTAATCCCTCGATGGGGTCTTCACTCCATAGATACTAAGGTCAGAGGTTGGCAGTTGGTAATTGGATTCCAATTGAAACTCAATCCAGATAGTGAAAAGCATGCATGCTTCAGAATTATAGGATAATGCAACAAAGACACAAAAAAAAAAAAAAAAAAACAGATTGTGGCATATTAAAAGAAAGAAGCCATAATAACAAAGGGAGAGGTGGGTAAGGCGTATCATCTAATTATTAAATTAAAAAACACTACAAACAGTTCGCTGTAAAGCTGTAGCATCAAAATCATAGTACTGGAAAAAATAATGCCAAGATAAAATAAGTTCATGTGTGCGTTGCTTAAGCATCATGAATCTGCCCCCCTGAGTCTAAATAGGCAGCAGTAGAAGATAATTGCATTATTTTTTATGTGAGGAGAGCACCATAAGAATGAATACCTCAGGTGCATATGACCACTAAAAAAGGATGCATGCATACCAGACTGCTGTAGTAACTGGATGATAAAGGTGCGCATTGAACACAATCACATGGAACCCAGAACAGATCACTTCCAGCATCCAATGCCACAAGAAATGATACTTTCGGTGTGCCTACGTCAATCCACATATAATGTAACCTGTTTGAATAAGAACAAATAAATTGAGAGCTCATTTGACAGTATTGATGGTGAAAAATAACTTAAAGGTATGAAATTATATAGATAAGGATGAGACTTTCTTTCTTTTCCAATTCATGTATTCTGCAAACGAACACGTGGCCTTTCTTTAATATCAATGTCGTCTCTGAAGGTCATCATAATGAACACACACTTTTATTACCAATAATAGGCAACTAAAAGCTCATAATTAAATGCTTCCGCGCATATAGTAACCGAAAATAGTATGTTTACTTCAGCATGACTTGCCATAATGTAGAATAGCTGTGACAAGTATGTGAATTTGTTCAAAAGCTGTTGTTTAGCCTGATAATGTTGGGTTTGGTAACAAATCACTACTAAATTTCAGTATCGTAAGGGGAAAGAAAAAAAGCCTTTGGCCAATTCTAATCAGAAATTATTCCAATCAAGGCCACAATAGAATTAATTGCATAACATAAGTGATTTCACATTCACATGTGCTTCAAACATATCACCAAGAGCATAAGAAGAGGCAATTCTAAATTCTATCAGAGATAATTGAATTGCTGCCTCATACACAAAAAGAGTTCGTTCAATTGCATATTAGATGAATGCTAAGAAATGGATTCTCTAAGTACTTAAATGTCCCTATCATGTAAACTGTGGAAGAAAACCGCATAAATATTCAGCTAAAAGCAATTATCCTTGAATAAGTCACTGCTACATTCAACAATTTTACCATCAAAAAAGAAAAACAAAAAGCAGGAAGCCGATAGCAAGCAATTTGGTAATTTAGCTTCCCATGTAATAGAATCGCTTGGGGGTACAAATAAGTTACTGCCACAATTTCCGAAAAGCTTGGTTTTTTCTTTCTCCTAATACGTATGCCTCTGCCTTTTCCTTGGATCAAGAACATTAACTAGATGCAGTCAGCAATATCTTCCTAAGGCCATATAGAAGGCTTCAATCAACTAGAACTATTTTGCTATAAATTCCCCATTACGTAAGTATTGAGTGAAGACCATATTAGCAAAAGAATTCAATGCTAATATTGAACATAATAAACAAATAAATACATATATAACAACTAAGCCAAGACATAAATATATTTTAGAGAGAGAGAGAGAGAGAGAGAGAGAGAGATTTTGACCATCCAAAGTCATTCCCAAGGGGCAATGTGGCGCTGCCCTCAAAAGGGTAGAGAAATTGGAACTGCGGATTCAGCTTAAGCGTCTGGCGCTGTAAATCGGTGCTCAACAGCCGCCGGTAATACTCCAAGCTCCACCGCTGCGGCCAAAAACCAACACCACCGGCTACCTCAGCTCCATTATTCAAAACCCTAACACCCCGATGCGCCTTCACTTCGTCCGAGAACTTATGCACCAACCTTGCAGAATAAACAATGCCCTCAGCTAATCCACCATTTATGCAAAAAATCAATACAATTCCCAGCAAATTTAACCGAATCTCCATAACCAATAGGAGATCAGAGAAAAGGAAACTTTGAGCGTCAGTGGAACATATATGTGTGTGTGGTACAGATACAAATGTATTGTAGTTGGAGTTGGTATGGGGTAGAAGAGGAAGAGTAAATGCGGGAGAGTCAAGGGAGAGAAATCTGCTAAACTGCGCCGCGGTGGCAGATAGAGAGAGAGAGAGAGAGAGAGAGAGGAGAGAGAGTGGGGTGAGTTGGTATAGTGAGGAATGAGAAGTGAGGAAGAAGACGCAGAGGAGAGATGAGGGGATTGAGTATAGTGCGCACCGTGGCGCATTGTAAGACGCACCCAAAAAGGCAACTAACCCCACCTGGCAATTCACTCTTGGTCTCTTTCCCATTTTCTTTCTTTTTATTTTAAAACCATATATATTATAAATATTTTATTTAGAGAACAAATAATTTAAGGTGTAATTACCGTAAAAATCATGAAGTTTCCTCAGAATTACAATTTTAGTATTTAACATGACTTTTCATAGTCTCGTGCATTCATGGTTAACATGCAAATTTCATCATCTTTTAACTTTACAAATTTGTGTTTCTTGACCAATTAATATATGTTTATTACATGTGGTAGGATCATATTTGGGTTTTCATCATAATTTTTGAAAATTTTAGGGATTTTCGAAATGCCCTAAATTTATCTATTAGTTAGGAACAAAGCTTGAAAGTTATGTTAAATTTGCTAATAACCAAAACTCATATTAAAATTACAATTTTGGAGAAGGTAGTAACTTTTAAGATAATTACCCCATAATTTAAACATATGAGCGTGGGCCGTGGGTACATATGTAATATTGTGCAAATCTAATAGCAAATGTAAGTTTAAAAGTGCAGCTTATACGTAAGAGGGTGTTTGGCTAAACTTATAAGTTCCTTAAAAGAGCTTAAAAGCTATTAAGTACTTATAAGTTCCTCAAAAGTGTTTGGCTAACTTTTAAAAATAAGGTCTTATTATATGAAACTTATAAGATGTAAGGAGCTTATAAACTATTTTTGAAAAGTTGGGAAATCCCAACTTATTTCTAAAATAAGAGCTTATTTTCCAAAACACCTTCAAATTTAATCATTGAAATTACATAAATGTCATTACTAATAACTTATAAGCTCCATTATCTTATTTACCAAAACGCCTCAATAACTTATATTAAACTTAATTAAACATCTTATAAGCTCCAAAAATATCTTATAAGATATGATAGCTCATAGGTTATAAAAATAAGCTTGGCCAAACACCCCTAAATCTCCTTTATTTTATTATTAGGGATAAGAACATTTTTACCTTGTATATTTTATCGTTTTTATCTTTAGTCCCCACATTTTATATTCTACATTATTTTTAATCCATATGCTTTTTTTCATCAAGGGGATTAATACTAACAAACATAAAAGTGGTGGGGGCAAAAATATAGAATTCAACATTTAACGTTTGTTAAAATCAGTAATTTTTATATATATAAAACAATGACCACAAGTGTCACATGACACTCTTATAAAGCTTGGGCAATTAATTCTAACATTAAATGTTTGTTTTTCCTTTTTGTATTTAAATAAATTGTCTTATAAATATAAATGCCTTATATATATATATATATATAGACACACATATAAGTAAAAAATTAAAATATCAAAAAAGGTTATTGATAATTTTCTCAAACTATAAAAAATAATTCATAACATAATAAATTAACCAATTTTCTAAATGTGACAATTTATCATTTTATATATATGTATAAAATCTTTATATATAAAACTACCTTAAAACCAAGAGTAATTATAAAACTACATTATATATAAAATCTTTATACATAAAACTACATAATATCTAAATAGTAAATAATATATTAACTAAAACTACATTATATTGCATATATTATTTATATATAAAAGAAGGATCAAAAGTGTCACATGACACTCATATAAAGCTTGAACAATTAATTCTCACATCAAATGTTTTCTTTTCTTTTCCTATTTAAACAAAATTATTTTATAAATGTAGATATCTTTTAGATTTATATAAATATTAATATATATATATATATATAATTAAAAATATCGAAAAAGATTATTGATAATTTTTTCAATACAAACTATAAAAAAAAAAAACCCTTTTCCTATAAAATAAAATATGTGCTATAATAAATTAACCAATATTTTTAAATGTGACAATCAATCATTTTATACATGTAAGATTTTTTTTCTTCACTAGAAAAAAGTAATATTTAAGTGTTATTTAATATTGTTAATATGTAGACAATATATATAATTTATTTACATACATCTATATATATAAAAGAAGGACAAAAAATGCCACATGATACTCATACAAAACTCGAATAATTAATTCTCACATTAAATGTTTTTTTCTATTTAAATATAGTATCTTATAAATATAGATATCTTAAATACTACCTCCGTCCCAAAATAAATGACGTTTTAACAACTAAAATTTGTCCCAAAATAATTGTCGTTTTCGTATTTCAAAGCATATTTACATACAATATACCAAATATGCCCCTATTTACTCATCTCAAATTAAATGTATTAAAGAGATAAAAGATCCTCATTAATTAAACTTAAATAGGGGTAGATTGGACTTTTTATCACATTTCTTAATATATGTGCAAAAGGCTAAAACGTCATTTATTTTGGGACGGAGGTAGTATATATAAAGATTAATATATGTATATATATTTATATATATAATAAAAATTTAAAATATCGAAAAAGATTATTGATAATGTTTTCAATACAAACTAAAAAAAACTTATGCTATAATGAACCAATTTTTTCAAATGTGACAATCTATCAATTTATACATGTGAGATTTTTTCTTCATTAGAAATAGATAATATTGAAATAATACATTTAAAAATTATTTAATATTTTAAATATGGTATTCAGACACATCTATATATAAAAGAAGGACCAAAAGTGGCACATGACACTAATACGAAGCTCGAACAATATGCATCACATGAACTGTTGTTCCGGTTTCTATATAAATAAATTATCTTATAAATATTAGTAGACATATAGATTTTTTTAGATATATATAAAGATTAATAGATATATTTAAAAATTTTTAAAATAGCGAATAAGATTATGATAATTTTTTCAATACAAATATATATAAAAAAAGTTATGCCATAATGAACATTTTTTTCAAATGTGACAATCTATCATTTTATACATGTAAGATGTTTTATTCACTAGAAATATGTAATTATGAAATAATATATTGAAAAATTATTTAACATTTTTAATATGTATACAATATAATTTATTTACATATATTATGAAATATTTATTTCAACAGTTAAATAATATATTTTAAAATTATATTATATTACATATTAACTTAGATGGATACAAAATCATAAAATTTTTCTATATAATTTTTTTAACTTCATTTATTAAATTCAATCTATTTAAACTCGTGTATTACACGGGTCTTATACAAGATGAAAGAATTGTTGTTTGGGGTAGGTGGGAATGGAGTATTAATGGTGAATGTTGATATTTTGCTAATTCTACCAATAATGGAGATCCATCATGATTTGCTTTGATTAAAAGCATTGCCATTATTGAACGTGCAAGCAAACCTGCATAATCAATATTATTACTCAAATTTAATTTTTGCTTGTGAAGCTCTTTTATGAATTTAAATTCGGAAAATGAGTAAACTATACAATTCATAACCACAATGTAGTGAAATTAGGGATGGCAAAATTGACCCGACCCGTAGGGACCCGACCTGGCCCGTGGTGTTTGGGGCGGGGCGGACCCGCCCCGTGCTCGAAACGGGCGGGGCGGACCCGACCCGTGCTCGGGGTGGGGCGGGTCTGGGGTACCCACAGCGCCCCGCCCCGCCCCGCCCCGCCCGCCCCACCCCGTTCTAATATTAATATTAATAATATATATTAATTGTGATAATTAAGTTTATATACATTAATGTCAATTAATGTATATATTATGATAATTAAGTGTATATATATATATAAAAGTAATTTAGGATCATATTTTAATTAATTAAGTAAAAGACTAAATTGGTAATATTACATGTAAAATAATATTTTTAATTTGTTGTTGGGTGTGTAAAATAATAAAATTAAATCATCACTTCAATTATTTAATTAAATAATTATTAAATTATTTAGTTAATGATTTAATAATTAGGTGTTTTTCAAATTATTTATGTAAAAATTACAAATTTTTATTTTTTATTTATTTATTTTTTAAAAACGGGGCGGGGCGGGGCACGGGGCAAAGGTTTGTGACCCGTGGCGGGTCGCGGGGCGGCGGGTAGTAGGCACGGGGCGGGTCTGGGTAGTTAACTACCCGCCCCGACCTGCCCCATTGCCATCCCTAAGTGAAATGAGTTTGAATTGTTAGCGGCGAATCTCCGTCTCACAAAATTATATTTGTAGGATAGTACTATTTTGAGTATTTTTATAGTTATGTTGGTTCAATTTTAATTGTAGAATCTATATATATATATAAAGCAAAATATTCTGCCAAAAAATAATTGCAATAAATGTCTCATTTATTAAATATTTCCATTTTAAGAAGTCATTAATAACTTTCATTTTATATTTATTAACCAAAGTATTAATATTTAAGACATTTAATTTTATATTTATTGTAAAGAAATTCAAAAGAAAAAATAATTAGATAAATCTATCTATATATGTTTATACTATAATAGTAGAGGAAAAGTTGGAAATGTTTATAAAGATACCCTTTTTCCAACAGAAAGTGTCACTTCGACAATTTTTTTTTATTTTGTATTTTTTATTATATAATTCATTCAATTTATAATATAAATATTTTAGTAGTTTATTCTTATTTTAATAATTTCTTAAATATCAACAACAAATATTGTCCAAACAATCATTTCAATAATAAATATTAATTTGTTGAGGGATAATTGATATTATATTTAATATAAAATAATTAATAAATAAGTGTAACACTATTAAAGATGTGTGTATATATATGTATATAATAATATGTATTTAGTGTGAAATTTTATGTCATCCTAAGTATTTTTTAAATTATATTTGTAAGTGTCTCATCAACAATTTTTATTTATTTTGCACTTTTTACTATTTAATTCATTAGATTTAATATAAATATTGTATTAGTTTATTCTCATTTTATTGATCTTAATTAAATTAATTTTTATTGAATAATTTCTTAAATACCAACAATAGATATCCATACAATAATTTCAATAATAATATTAATTTGCATGGGGGTACTTTATATCATATTAACAAATAAATATAACACTATTAAAGATGTGTGTATATACATATATGTATATATATAATATGTATTTAGTCTGAATAATTGTCATCCTAAATATTTTTTAAATTATAAATATCTAATAATCGAATAAAATTTTCACCGTTTACTAATTTACACTTAGGACTTCGTATATTTTTATATGATAGTGCACGTTTTGAATTTAGATGGCTCAACTAATTATTTAAATTATATGCTTAGTTTCTAATTATATTTTTATCATCATGATCACTACAACTATATTTCGATTTTGTGTTGAACTTAAATTGTAATGATCAATGTCGATCAATATCAATTAATTTACGTGATACTTATAATGAAATAATTATCTGTCATCTTTGATGTTAAGCGATATTAAAAATATTTTTCTAATTCAATTTATTTTAAAATAAAAGGTTGAAAATATATAATTGAAAGTGCTTGCATTAAGTTCATACATAAAATTTATAATTTTATTGTTTGTTGTTTCTATATATACATACTCACACACATGTATTTAATTTAATTAATTGAATTTGATTTCATAATTTTGTTTAGTTTTTTTAGTATATTTAATTTAAGTGACTTATGATATTAGTTTGTAACATATATGATAAAAAAGACATATTTCAACTAGAATCGTGGTGTATAAAGAAGTTGTAAAAAAACTTACAAACTTTGCATGTTAGAATTCCAATTTTGTTTTGAAGATCATGATTGATACTTTTGTTTTTAGTATTAAACATAAATTAGTGAATTGGATGTGTATAATATCGATATATTATCGTGAATTGAATTATCTTAAGCAAATTCAGATTTTCTTAGTTATTAAATATTATAATGTCTTCTATATACTAAAATTACTTATACTATATTATCAGTAATTAATATTTACCAATATTATATCACAGACCGCACATCGTGCGGGTACAAGTACTAGTTTCTATCATAATTTCACAATATGTTTTTAGTCATTTTTGTGGATCAAGTAATAATTTTACACCCCTATATTTGCAAATACTTTTCCTTTTTAATGTATAATTGAACATAAACATAAAAACATCCTATCACTTTTATTGTTCATTTTGAAGAAAGATTACGCTAAAACTCGTCAAAACCCAATTCCATAAATATGACAAAATGAGCTTGGAATTATAACAAAGATCTAATAAAAGAAGAAGAAGAAAAGGTATAAAAAGATCACATAACTTGAGTTCGATAATGAAACAAGCTCAAACATAACTTTTAGACTTCGATGAACTTCAAACAAATTTATGTATCTGGTTCAACTCAATCTGATTACACTTCTAGTTAGATATACACCTCAAGAATCACAATTACATTATTTTCCTCCAACTGAACAAAGCACAAATATGAGTTACAAAGATCTTTAACAGAATAAAGAAATCTCACTTGAGAAAAGGAAAATGACTCCTACTACAAAAATAAAACATCGAGAAAGAGCCGTTTGGACAGGAAGAATTGCTACAAAAGATTGCGAAAACTATATACACTAGCACGATAAATATTACAGGAGAAAAAAGAAGATCAAACTCTGTATTTGTGCATGAATCTATACTTGATAGTACCTCATCAGGGCTGTTGCAAATTGTTGGACCACTGGAATTCTATTTCGAGATTTCTTGATGGTCCACTTTTGCTTGCAGGTAGCAGTGTATATTCACCCGCAACTGCACCTAGCATCACTACACGATCGATTTGGATTGTAACCTTTCCAAATGAGCTCTGCCATTAAAGCAAGAAAGTGGATGGAGCAAGTAAGAAACTATATCAGAAACGAGGAACACAAGAATTTCATCAAAAACATGTCACTTGAGCTCATCTACCTTCCCAATTTTGCTCTTATTCTTGCATGAAATGTGAAGCTTCTGGCCTTTGGGCGGGCTTTCAAATGACCATGAGAAGCTCTCTTCCCACTCTGGATTAGGCCCCGTCGATACAACCTAAAGAGAAAACCACAGTTGAATTTAAACAATAGGACAATCAGCAGGGCTGAAACAAATTAGTTTCGAAATGTGCATGTATTCTTACCTGGGTTAGCCGAGGGGGTGTATTTCCAAGGGTTATCTTGCAATATACACTAGGGTTCCCAACAGATTGCCTCATATTGTTCCCTCTTTTGATTATCACAACTAGTGTACCTGGTAAACACTG